>CAUYTI010158873.1:0-13349 GCA_963575145.1 Galago senegalensis | reverse complement strand
TATATGTGTTCCTCAACCTTCACACTAAATTGTAATCTTAAATGGTAGCTTCCTAATGTTACTTCACTTCTTTGTATATGTGTTAAATTCTTACTGAATGTTTGAAAGTATATAAGGTAATCAGTAAAGTTTAGCTGGGCCACCGACCAGAGCGAGTCCCAGTCTCCCTTAAATTACCATTCCTTCTGCAGTTCTTTCCCCTGCGTCTCCGATCAGAAGCTCCAAAGAACACACCATCAGAGGATGGAGGGTGATTGGCAGGATCTCACCTAATGTGCGCAATGTGAGAGTGTTCAGCACGCCCCCTGGGTGAAGGTCTCAACTACAACTTGAACTTTACCTTAGGAATGAAAAAAATGTAACCAAAGTATTTGTATCCTCTTATCAATCTGAAATTACCTAAATAAATAAATAAATAAATAAATAAATAAATAAATCTGACCACAATTTTGGCAATGGGGCCAAGTAGCCACTCTTCATCACAGATTTGTTCTGTAGTCCTTTGAACACATGAGTGTCACAGCTAGAAGAGCTTCCTTTCACAACTGTAACAGGAAATATTAAATTATATGTATGTGGCTCCTGGTGGCATTTTCACAGCACTTTCATATATATTTGCATATCCTATTTCACAGGTGAGAAAGTTGAGACTCAAAGACATACTGTCCCCCAAAAATGTGGAGCTAAGGTAGAATATGGATATTTTGAAATGTATACTAGAAAACTTTCCCCCACAGTATTGTGGCCTTTTTCTTTAGTACCGTATCTCACTGGACATTGCTGCCTTCTCACAGCGATTTCTTCTCTTTTCATAATATGTCTTTTCATATTTTCTCTTTTTCTTTTGGGGAGAGTTACTTCAGTTATTGTTGATGTTGATTATGACAGATTTGACTTTGGTGGTAATCAAGGACAGATTACTTGCCTTCTTTTGATTCTGGGATGGTAGAAAAATGTATTCTTTAAATAACAGTGCTTTATGTGGAAATATATGATGTGTTCTAAAAACAGGCTCGTTCCATTTCAGATATGAAGTGAGCACAAGTCTGGAATAGGTTGTCCAACATTTTTTTTCTTTTTTTTTGGTAGGGACAAGAGTCTCACTTTATTGCCCTTGGTAGAGTGCTATGGCATCACACAGCTCACAGCAACCTCCAACTCCTAGGCTTAGGCGATTCTCTTGCCTCAGCCTCCCGAGTAGCTAGGACTACAGGAGCTTGCCACAACGTCTGGCTACTTTTTGTTGCAGTTTGGCCAGGGCTGGGTTTGAACCCACCACCCTTGGTATATGGGGCCAGTGCCCTATTCACTGAGCCACAGGTGCCACCCAGGTTGTTCAACTTCTGACATCCTTCAGATTGTGCATTTTGTACTCATTTTTATAATGCCCCGTACTACAGATTTTAAAGTTATTGTTGGCAAAAATGTAAATGCCAACTAACAACTGACAAATTTCAAGAAGAATATTTGCATGTTGAAGTATAGATACATGTGTATATAGTATATTCATGCATTTATTAAAAAACAAATTTGTATGCAAAAAATATGAATGGCTCCAATAGAATGATAGGATTCTAAACTATGTTATTGTTTTATTGTTTTAGGCAAGTGTTTGCTCTTCATTCTCCTTCTATGGCTGCTTTCTCTCATGTTTAGAGTGCTACTGCTATGAGTTTTTGCTCAGCATAGTAATTTCTATCTGTGTGAAATTATTCTGATTACTACCTGCAAGGATCTGTGATTTCAAATTGTTTGAATTCTTGGTGCCTTTCAGGTAATTTTCAAAAATTCAAATATTCATGAGATGAATGTCCACAAAAGTCATTTTCTCACATTATACTGAAGAAAAAATAAAAGCAGGAGTATGGTAATAGTAAATTGGTAAAAGAACCAAACACCGCAGGGGTGGCAGGTAAAAGTTAAAGGAGGGAAGGAAAGATAGTGCTCTCTAAGGGTTCCTACAAATTCATAGTACAGCCTTGAAAGATTTAACTCTGATCTTCATGTGAAATCAAACTGACAAAGGACCTTCAGCTAGATTTCAGATTCTACTTTGAGCATTTTCAGCCCCAATGTTTAATGATTAGCATGTCTACCTCTTTACACTCTTTGAGTCAGACTATTTTTAAGTATTTGCACAGATTTTTGTTTCCTCGAGCTTCAAGACTCCCTGATTTATGCCTGTCAGTGTCAAGCTCTTAGCTATTTAAATCATAGGCAGGGGGCAGAGTTGGTTCAATTACTAGAAGGGACTAAGCCTTTTGGCATTGATGTGGTTAAAAAGACACAGAATGATTGAAAAAAGAATTGACTGGGAAGAGCACCTGGGAGGCTGAATGCGCTGGATTTGAAGTGATCCATTTTAGGGATTGTGAAAGTATTTCTTAAAGAGGTCAGTCCACCCTCTTTTTGTTGTTTTGCTATGAATAAAATAGAGCAGGATTTTCAACCATGATACTATTGCTCTCTAGGACCAGATTATTCTTTGTTGGGACTTTCCTGTCCATTACAGGGTGTTGAACATCTCTGGTGTCAATGTCAGCAGTACCCATATAGCTGTGACAATCCCCAGATATTGTCGGTTGCCCTCTGGGGTAGGGGTATTGGGCAAGATCACTCTGGGCCATGAATCACTAAAATAAAATGTTATTTGATGTACTTATTCATTAAGGCAAGTTTTTCAAAATTATTGGCTCCCAAGTATTTTTTTTCCTCTTCTCTTTAAAAGTGAAGTGATAAAGCTTTACAATTATATGACACTTAATATTTATTATGCTTTTCAAAAACTGTTGCATTGTTATTAATAACAACAATGGTCACATTCTAAAGACAACACTTGTTTTTTTGTGGATATGTTGGCAGACTATCTTAATATTCTTGTTCTTGTAATTTTTCTCTTAACCTTCTTCCCTTTGCCTCAACTTCTCTAGAACCTTGATAGTAAAAGGAGGTTGTTATTTCTATGAAGTTGAAGATGTGATTTTGCATTTTGGGAAGATTGCTAGATATAAGAGAAAGAAAAGAAAGCACCATGAGAAGTTGTAATTCTGGACTAAATTCTAACTCAAAGGAATAAAAGGAGTTTGGTGTCATGTTCCAAAAGGAGTTTGGAAAAAAGTGGCCAGGTCCTCTACGTTTGTACTGGAGAAGAATGCCTTGTAGAACTTAGATCTACACTTTGGACTTCAGACTGCTTAAGCAGACATGTAAGCTACAGTTTTAGAGATAGCTAGTTAAGGGAGAAGCCCCCATGAGAGATGTGTTTTGGGAGGCAAGGGAAGGTGCTCATGTCATATACATAATCTTCAGATGACCCTCAGTGGGGAGCAAGAGAGGAGCCCTCCAAAGAATAGATGTGAAATTGCGGAAGAACTGGGACCAAGGACCTCATTTAAATTCCTCTTTATCTGACAACACACCCCTTAGCCTTTCGTGTTGCTCACATGTTTTATTGAAAACACTCTTGATATAACAAATACAGACTATGCCTAGATTTGAGGGATAAGAAAGACATTATTGAATCTGTTCATGGAAATCTTCAAAAGGAGTACTCCAGCCTAACTCATTTGAGTTTGGTTTCTTTTTATGTGTAACGTCATATTGTTGGAAAGTCCAAACTGCAAAATTCATTAACTGCCATTATTATATCAATAAGAAAAAAAGGGCTTTTTAAACCAAAAAGTTGACATTTAAAAACTGAAAAAAGCGTTTTGCAATGTTAAAGAACTCATCTCAGAGTGCATGATTTATAATCGCACAAATATCCTTGCGCACTTTTATAGTGATAGCTGCTGAAAGAAGGAGAGCTCTTTTTGTTGTTGTTGTTATTGTTGTGGATTCATTGAGGGTGCACAGAACCAGGTTACAATGATGCCTTTTGTTAGATAAGGACCGTCTTATAATTGTGCCCTGTCCCCAAAAGGTGTACCATACCTCTTGACTCCCCACCCCTTCCTGCCTTTCCTTTCTTAGCTCTCCCCATCCCTCACCCCCACCATGTAGTAGGACCTTAATTGTTCTCATATCAGAATTGAGTACATAGGATTCCTGCTTCTCCATTCTTGTGATGCTTCACTAAGAATAATGTGCTCCACATCCATCCATGTTAATACAAAAGTTGTAAAGTCTCCATCTTTTTTAGTGGCTGAATAGTATAACATGGTATACATATACCACAGCTTGTTAATCCATTCCTGGGTTGGTGGGCATTTAGGCTGTTTCCACATTTTCACGATTTTAAATTGAGCTCCAATAAATAGTCTAGTGCAAGTGTCTCTGTGGTAAAAGGATTTTTTTTTCTTCTGGGTAGATGCCCAGTAATGGGATTGCAGGATTAAATGGGAGGTCTAGACTGATTTCTTTGAGGGTTCTCCATACTTCCTTCCAAAAAGGTTGTATTAGTTTCCAGTCCCACCAGCAGTGTAAAAGTGTTCCCTTCTCTCCACATCCATGCTAGGATCTGCAGTTTTGAGACTTTGTGATGTGGGCCATTCTCACTGGGGTTAGATGATAATACTGGTGGTGTTTTGATTTGCATTTCTCTAATAATTAGGGATCTGAGCATTTTTTCATATGTTAATAAGCCATTTGTCTGTCTTCTTTAGGGAAGGTTCTATTTGTCTCTCTTGCCCAGTGATCTAAGGGATTGTTGGCTCTTTTCATATTTATTAATTTAAGTTCTCTATAGATCTTAGCTTTTGTCTGATTCAAAATATGCAAATATCCTTTCCCAATGTGTAGGTTGTCTTTTTGCTTTGGTAATTGCCACCTCAGCTGTACTAGGCCAACTCTTTTTCATTCCACCTGCCCCTCAGTCAGTGATGCCAGAAGTCTTAGGAGAGTTGTGGTGGTCTGAGTCACATTCATCCCAACCTCCTCCCTAAGTAAGCCTGCACTGTCAAGGACAGTGTATGAGTCACTTGCCTTAGCTTTGGTGCTTTCTCATTGACTCACTTGTGGTAGTAAACTGGGGAAGGTCTTCCGTTTGGGTCTTACCAGCCATTCCTTGTCTGCGAGGTCTTGATTGTAACTGTGGCCCAAAAAGAGATGATTGGCTCAGGCAGGCTGGTGGTCTAGGCGGTGTCAGAAGTTGGGTAAGTGGTGTATGATAAATTCCACATGGGTCTTCCATGACTTCTCCCTCCCAAGGTAGGAGCTGGGCTGCCTGCCTGCAGCACCTGCACCCCTGACCAGCTTTGCCACTGCAGAGGTTGCCTGGACACCTGCTGTGCTGCCCTCAGTTCAGCTTCACACTGTGGTTTGGGCCCCAAAGTTAATAGTGATAAAGGGTATCCTGTAGCTGCAATCCTCCATGTGTATATTTCTCTGGGTTTGGGTGTTGTTGGGTCCTTTGCAGTGACCTGTTTAGATTTGACTTGTTATTTTCTTTTTAACAGTTAACTATGTCTCATTTATTACTTGAATCTTCTTGCTTTACACAGCAGCAAAGACTTCCAAGGGGCTTTTAGATGGGCCAGTCACAGCTGTGAAGCCTTTGGAAAGGTTTTGAAACATGTTTGAAAAAAGAGAACTTTCTATTATCTACTTGGGCAAAGTCTCTGTATGCTTATGAAGATTTTATGAATCCAATAGGCTACTTTAAGTAAATCTATTCATTTCATCCCAACAACCTCCTCATGTAACTCACCAAGAAATTCTGAGTCTGAGGTTTGTATTTTATAGAATCATGCTTGCAACTTATTGCTGGATCAAATCTGATTCTAGATGATGAATTCTTTTGCATATTTGATTTTAGCAGAGAAAATTATCCAAGTACTTGAACCATATTAAAAGAAAAAATGGAGATGTAGAGTGGAAACAAAAAAAAAAACAAGAATAGATACTTATAGTAACTCTATTTTAAATTGTGTTTTACTAAATTTAAAAATCACCAACTGTTAGAAAGTCATTGTTTCATGTACCATTAAGACAAAAAAATGCTATAAATTAAATATAATGCATCATCCCCTGTAAGATGAATTGCAAATTGAGAGATATTAAAATATGGAAAAATGTTAAAGATTTTGGGATTGAGGTAGTTATGGATTTCAGTAGGGAAGTCTTAAGATCCTGTGAGCTAGCTACTATTATCTTCTTTGTAAAGGCTCTTTTGTTCGTAGAAATGGGGCATATAGGGTTAAGGACATGTGCTAAGATCACAGGCCCTGTTTGGGATAGAATGGTGGGATTTGAACCTAAGAGCCCTGCCTTATCTCTTCAGTAGGGTCTATCACTGGGAAAAAGAAGATCTCCCATAAAGAAAGGAGAAAATGGGCAGCGTCTGTGGCTCAAGGAGTAGGGCGCCAGCCCTATATGCCAGAGGTTGTGGGTTCAAACCTGACCCTGGCCAAAAACTGCAAAAAAAAGAAAGAAAGGAGAAAATGACAGAAAACTAGATAAGAAAAGAGGAATGTGAAAACCAGTGTTAATGTTTTCTGTTACTGTCTGTGTTCTGTGTGTGTATGTGTCTATTTTAAATGACACTTGGGAAGCAATTCCTTTCATATAAAGTTTGATCAATTTATGCCTCATTTTTAATTAGTGCCAAACTGTTGATAATACAGAGGGTGCCAAAAAATGTTTAAGAAAGGAAAGACCATATTAGGCTACCTTAACTTTCTCATACTGGCAAAAGATGAATACAAGTCATGTTGAGCACCTCTTGTAATTGCAGAAGTCAGATGTGACTTCAGTATTATTACAAATTAAATACAGTTTTTTTTCTTTCTTAAAGTGTGTGTACCTTTTTGGGCCCCTCAGTATATATACTAGTATATCTCATTTCAAACTGTTGATTCATTTGTGCATCTATACATGCACTTTATAATTTTTTTGGTAAGCTGTATAGTTATTTTTGTGTATAAAAGTTTAATGTAGACTTAACACAAAAAGTTGCCCATTAAAATGAAAGAGAATTCAACAAATAAGCCACAGGGCCAACTAAAATTAGATAAATCTTGTTATTTCAGCATTTGAAGTATCTTGAATGTGAATGTTCTGGGATAGCAAAAGAACATTTTGAGGTATACACAGGAAATTATTTCTTATTAACACATGCAATGAAAAACGCATACGCATACATATAATGTACATACACAGTGTACACACACATTGTGCACACACAATGCACACACATGCAATGTACACATGTGATGAGCAACATACAATGTTCACACACAATATACACAATACACCATATACACACAATGCACACACATATAATGTGCACACACGCCACCTTCTTAAGCTTCCTTTTCAATTTTATAATCTTGTAATTGAAATTCCCTATGTGAATGAAAAGGCAAAAAAGATTAAGATTTGCACTTTTGTTGCTCTCCCAAAGATATAGGCTGTTATTTCAGAGAATAAAATCTCCAAAATAGTCTTTGTCTCTCTTTTCAAACCATCCTGCCTGGGGGCTAGGCTGGAACACAGAGCTGTGGGCATTTGCTTCTGCACACAGGATCTTGTGAATGGAGAGAAGGATGGCCCTTAAGGGGACAGCAAGCCCTGTGGCCCAAACACCTCCCTCAGGAATTGCAGGGGGAACAATGGCGGATGCATGCTGTGGACTAAAGCTGAGACACTCTGTTCAAAGCACCAGCCACACAAAAGCCAATGTAATAACTATCCTCATTAAGAGGAAGTCTGAAGGGAAAAGGAATTTGAGGGGAAGTTGTAGTCACCTGGGCTTTTCATACTAAACAAACCAGGACAAATTCAAGTTAAATTCTCGCAGAGACATTCTTTAGCCTGAAATCCACAGCCAGTGGAAATTTGCAGAAGCCTTGGAAAGCACCCAACTTAATCAGACTAAGATGGGAAAAATTAAGTAAGAAATGTGTTAGAAAATAAACTTTAGTTGTTAGGTGTGATATGGTCAAAGGAGGTATCTGAAAACATCTTTGTAGGTCAATGTCAGGTATGTGTGGAGACTTTATGAGCAGCAGTTGGTTTACAAACTATAAGGAAAGTGTGTGTGTGTGTGTGTGTGTGTGTGTGTGTGTGTGTGTCTGAGCAAAAGGCAACACAAACAGAAAAGGAAAAGAGAAGCAAATGAGTAATAAAGGAAATGAAATATATGGTATCTATGCAAATTTACTTAAAAAAGTTACTAGAGTAAAAATGTTAAAAGCTAAACTGAAACAAACAAAAAGAACTCCTCCCTTCCCTCCCCAACCAAATGGATTGCTTGAATTACACAGTTAAGCCAAAATGGTTATTTGGTTGCTTCTAGAAGGCACAATCTTAATTAGCAGTTTTAAACTCAATCTCAGGCTATAGGATGAGATTCTGGGAAGGACCAAGTAAAATGAAATGAGTCATGGATCACAACCACCAGGATGTCTGCAATGGAAAGTAGAGCCAATCAGGTATTTCCTCATAGCTACTAAAACCATGGGGACAGAGGCTGAGGGCTGTACTTGAGGAAAGTAAGGGGTAGGTGGGAGGCCAGTGCCCCTGCCCTTGCTTCTCCCTGGTAGAGCTGGCAGTGCTCTTTGTATGTAAACAAAGCAAAGGGCCAGATCCTGCCTTCTTCTGCCTGTCCTAGTACCTTCTTCCCCCAGCGGGAAGAGGCACAGGGAAGCAAAGCACAATAAATCACTGATTTGGAAACCACTGAAGATCAAACCCTGTTTTTAAGGCAATATGAATATGAAAAGTAGCCTTTCAGAAATGAGGCTGACAGTTGATGTGCTCGTCCTTCTGACTTCAGCATATGGTTTGGTAGTGAAAGCAAAGGCAAATGAAACCTAAGTCACCAGTGTCTTGTGATGAATCAGGAAATGCCTTCTCTGCTGTAATCATCTTGCTGGAATTTCAAAACTGTGGTGTTTCTTGGTCAGGCTCAAATACTTTGTGGCTTCCAAGAAGGCAAAAAGTTTCTTTGAACTACACAGGCATCAGTTATTGAATATTTACATTTGAAACTCAAGCGGAAAGACAAGCAGCAAGTAAAATGGGCCTGCCCCACTTCTGCCACTCTGCCTTCTCTACCAGGGTAATTCCACATTCCCAAGGGAGCACAGCAAGTGGGCACATCCTGTGCAGAAAGGCAGGGGCTCCCACATCTTTGTGTTCTCAGCACATACTCCTTCTTTGAGCCCCTTTTCAGAAAGAAAAAAAAGCTTTCCAAGCAATAAGGCCTTGAATTAGAAGAATTAGAAGTAGAAAAATCTGGCTTGATTGTTGTTTTATCTCAGCTGAAGCTGAAAGGAAGTCGAGAGTTGGGTAAGTAGAGGAGAGAGAGGGGCCCCATCCCAAACAGTAGTGTTCACTGCTGAATTCTCCTCAGGGGATTCATTGCCCCAAAACTAAGAACTCAAGCTCTGGGCCCTGGAGAAGTGGTTTTAGGATATATCTTAGTACCTGTCACCAAAGACTCATATCTTCCACATATGAACATTTTAAGATCTGTAAATAAGTATGTAAGGCAATAAAAGAGCTGTGTGTAAGCTTAGAGTGGCAAGTGAAAAATTCTGGAAGACTTTCACAGTCCTCCTATTAAGGAAGATGGGAACACATAATCATTTCTTTTCTCATTTGAGCAAGAAAGAAAGAACCAATGCCATTTCCTAAGAAAATGGTGCTAACCTCCCAATTGGTTATGCCCTTTATTCCTCATCTACCCCTTTCTGCCTTGCCCTTTTTCTATGAAATATTAGTGAACACAATTTTCCCTGGAAGTGAGCCCTAAAATTCAGGTTTATGTTGCTTATTTGAAATGATTTAAAGCAAATATTTTTGTGAACTTTGAATCCTCAAATTGGGAAAAACTGTTTATAAACAGACTGACATGGCTGATGACATACATGGCTCATAAAACAAGCCTCCCTTCAATCTAGCTCTCTGACATAGTATTTGTAAAGGATGAATCTGTGGGTAAAGGAACAATTTCCTGTAAATCAATGTACCTTGCTTCAGATTTCAGTTTAATACATAAAACCCCTGTCCTTGGAAAACAAATGGCACACAAATTGCTCATGATCTTCATAGGAAAAAGCTGTATATTATTTGGGTGATTTATCTAGACTTTTATTCCTTGTTCACTGGAAATCTATATTTCTCAATAATATTCCAATTAAACTAGTACCACAGAACAAATCTGTGTAATAATAAATGCACAAGGGCTGAGTCTTTGGGCATTTCATTGTAGGTTGCACCCTGATGAACACATAACAACAGATGCTTTTAATGTTGGCATTGCCATGAGATGAGTTGACTTTTGCAGTTTCAGATCTTCTCAGAGCTATTTCAGTTATTAAGGAGAAGAAAAATAAACAAGGCTACTCACCATGACTGAGGACAAATATGATAGATCCAATTACAGAAAATCCTTGCCCAGTGTCAGCCATACTACCAGGGGCAGGGGGTAGAAGTACTCTCATCTATTAGGTACGTTAGAGTAGCAAGTTTCTGGTTCCCTTTAAGAGAGTATTTGTAAAATTATTGTTTGATTCTGCTCATCTTTTAGAAAAGACTATGGGTAATAGCATTTTCTTACCTCTAGTTTTTTGTCCTCTCAGAAATCAAATTCATCACTCCATAAAATGTAGGCGTTTGGGAGGTATATTGTTGTTTTCTACCTCTTGGGAATGCCTGAACCTATTGAGTGGATGGTAGAACACACCAAAGAGCATGTTGACTTACGAAGACTCATTTTCATCCTGAGAGCTGAAGAGTTTTTTGCATAATCCCCAGAGGACTGGAAAGTAGCAGGAATTTGAAGTTTAGTATAAGAAGGGCTCAAATTTCTAGGTACAGTGGTGCTTTCCATTTATGAAGACAAAACAGAATACAGTAAGAAAGGAAATTTAGGAAGATAGTCTTGAACTCTACATTTTCATCTTCCAGAAGCACTGGCTCGGAGGTCATTTCCTGGGAATTTTTTATGCTAAGAAACACCTTTCTCCTGTAATGTCAGTAGGATGACGATCTGAACTAAGGGTTTTAAACTTGTTTCTTTAATATCATATCCTAGCCAAAAGAACTTATTCCATGACTTTTTCTGTGATATTTGGCAAGTTATTTTATTTGGTTCTCATTTTTGCCTCCAACAAAGTCATGTCAATATTTTCTACCTCAAATAACCTCAAAAGCGTCTTATAAAAATATGGCCATCCATGAGTTAGTTTTCATTTTTGTGTTAAAATAAATACAGATACATGATAGGATTATTTTTATTTTTAGTAACATTAATTCTAAGATAGCATGATTGTAGTATCTTATATTTCTATAGTATTCTGTGGCTTATAAAGCATTTTTTGCATAGAAATACTAGAAAATATACCAGGTAGATGTTAGTTTTCCATTTTAGAAATACAGAAATAAAGGAACAAAATGGTGAAATGATTTATTTTAGGTCACACAGTCCTGAAAAGAGGTCTTAAAATCTGTGATTTATGATAATTGTCAATAGTCTTTCATTTCTCTTAAGTGTTAGTTTTATCAGTTCACTAAATTTGTCTGTACTTCTTGAGGTAAGGTGGTAAAAATCTTAATATTCTGATTTTCAAGTATTGAAAGTTTAGTGTAGAAATAAAACCAGTATGCGTATGCTGGGTTGTGGGTCTGGGTGTGAAGGATTTGACTTCATGGTGAAACTTAACTTACTGCCTCATGAATGAACTGACTTCATAGAGAGTTAGGGAATGTATATTTTTAAATTTATAATGGAAAGATTAATATTCAAATATTTAGTCCATGCAGTCCTTGTTTAATTTTTTCCCAGTGTACACTTTAGTAGATCTTCAGAGTCTTTTTGACAGTATGTTCCCATTCTCTTTGCCTCAAGTCTTGGTCCCAGGTAGATCCTTAATCACATGAAGCCAGTCAGAATCTCTTCCCTGGGAGTCATGGCCAGATTGAGTCTTATCCAGTGGATAGGGCTATGGTTCTCATCATATGGATTCCAGAGCAGAAGAAGATACTCTGTGTGGGAGAGAGAATTTGAAGTAAAGCCTTGGGAGAAGAGACTCAAAGCAGCAGGAGTTGTGACAGATGTCCCAATCCCAGCTCCAGTTCCCTTCTGGGGGATTGGGGTGTCTTTGCCTTGGGTTTGGGATGCAGCCCTCTAGCTTTACTAACATGCATCTGGAGTCAACATGCTTAAGATCACCTTGAAATCCAACTACAGCAATTGTTCAAAGTAATCGCCTTCTCAGGCACAGTATTTCACACTGAACTCTGTAATCCATGCCGTGCATCAAGAACATGGTGAAGCATTGATGTAATTCCAGTCTGAAGGACAGGCTGGAAATTAAAAGGAGGAAATGTGGTCTGGTAGTTAGATTGGCATACTAAATGTTGGGAGTTTTGTTTCTCTTTTTGACATAGTCTCTGACTCTGGGAACACCCTCTGTCTGTGGCTCTCTGCTGTCAACCCTGGAGCTCAAGACACTAGGAGGTCTTTCTCTTGTTCATAAATATTACCTTAGCTACCTTGGCACCCTCTGATGGGACAGGAGGTCTTTAAAATGCAGAAGTCACAGCCCATACAGGGTGGAAGGCTGATGTCACAGTTGGCCTGTACCTCCTTGTCTACACAATACAGGACAGTGGGTAAGTCTGCTGGATGGAGCCAGTTTCAATTATGGGAATCCAAGTCAACATGCTTTTTATCTTGTGATGTAGTCATCAGATCAAGTCACAGGAAAACTCAACACAGAGGAAAGCAACACAAAAGAAAGAGGTTATGAGACTGATAGTTTTCTTTCTTTTTTTTTTTTTTTCAAATGACTTAGATTTAATCGTCGGAAGCAAACTAAATGGAAACCTTACAATAGAGAAGAATTACATGTCAGTGCTTTTTGCAAACTGAGCTGGGACTGAAAGGGACTAGGGACTGCCCCTCAACCTGATCCCTTCCAAACAAAGACGTCCACAGTGTTCCTGGCACTCTGGCTCAGGAAAGGGGTAGACTTTGCTGGTTTTGTGAGTTGAAGTCACTTCGCCCAGCACTCACTCCTGGCCAGTATCAGGAGCCCCACCTTGCCGGCTCTGGTCATCACCCTTCTTTTTGTGGCCTGAGACAATGTCATCAATCCGTAGTAGCAGAACTGCAGTCTCTACTGCTGTCTTATATGTCTGCAGCTTCACGGCCAATGGCTCCCATATGCCCAGTTCTTTCATGTCCACCAAAGTTCCTGTCTCACCATTTACGCCCCAAGTCTCACAGTTCTCCTGGGTATGCTTAGCCCGAAGGGAGATAAGTAGACGGATGGTGCTAGCTCCACAGTTCTGGATCAGGGTACGGGGGATGACCTCTAGTGCCTGTGCAACAGCCCTATATGGCCACTGTTCCACACCAGTCATGGCCTTAGATTTCTCTGTCAAGGCATGGGCCACAG
>CAUYTI010158869.1:0-22607 GCA_963575145.1 Galago senegalensis | reverse complement strand
TGATAACAGCCTAAGAATACAGGAGGTGGGGGGAGAGGGGCAGAGGGAGGGAGGGAGGGGGAAGGGGAATGGGTGGAGGGAGGGGGATTGGAGTGATCACTTCTGAGGTTTATCTTACAAGGGTACAAGTGAATCTTTCTAAGAGTAGAATGTGAACATTTTAAAACAATAACTAAGAAAATGACATGAAGGCTACGTTAACCAGTTTGATGGAAGTGTTTCAGATTATGTGTGAAAACCCCACACTGTACCCCAGAAGTACATTAATGTACATAGTTACCATTCAATAAAAAAAAGATTGTATATAAAACCAACACCTTGTACCCCATGATAGCATTAATGTACACAGCTATGATTTAATAAAAAAGAAAAGAAAAGAAATGTTATCTCTCTTAGACATATAGACAAAAATATAACTTACTTAGATATGTATCACTGGGGGCTCGGCGCCTATAGCTCAACCGGCTAAGGCGCCAGCCACGTACACCTAAGGTGGTGGGTTCAAATCCCCAGCCCGGACCCGCCAAACAACAATGATGGCTGCAACCAAAAAAAATAGCCGGGCGTTGTGGCGGGCCCCTGTGGTCCCAGCTACTTGGGAGGCGGAGGCAAGAGACTCGCTTGAGCCCAGGAGTTGGAGGTTGCTGTGAGCTGTAATGCCACGGCACTCTACCCAGGGGGACAGCTTAAGGCTCTGTCTCAAAAAAAAAAAAAAGAAAAAGATATGTATCACTGGGGAACATGTTACCATAACAAAAAAAATGAAGCAATATTTTCTTTAAAATTAGAGGCATTTGGCTCAGCATCTGTGGCTCAAGCGGCTAAGGGGCCAGCCACATAT
Organism: Galago senegalensis; assembly: GCA_963575145.1. NCBI lineage: Eukaryota > Metazoa > Chordata > Mammalia > Primates > Galagidae > Galago > Galago senegalensis. The sequence continues at coordinate 21,766 of CAUYTI010158869.1, read as the reverse complement.
ATGTAAGGTGGTGGATTCAAACACAGCCCGGCCCACCAAACAACGATGGCTGCAACAACAACAACAAAAAAAAAACAGCCAGGCGTTGTGGTGGGTGCCTGTGGTCCCAGCAACTTGGGAGGAGGAGGCAGGAGACTCGCTTGAGCCCAGGAGTTGGAGGTTGCTGTGAGCGTGATGCCATGGCACTCTACCCAGGGGGACAGCTTGAGGCTCTGTCTCAAAAAAAAAAAAAAAAATTAGAGGCATTAGTGACTCTTGTGTCAGCTTCACAGAGTATTATGTTAAAGGACAATCTTTAACATACCCAGGCCCCCTGTGTAATTAGATAAACACCCTGTCTTACTTTATCACACACCTGAAGCTGCCTAAAGGGTGATCTCTTATTTGTGGGTCTTGAGCATACCCCTAGGTCCCAGCTAATATCACTGGCAGGCCCTGCACTACAAGCATCTTACACATTTCCAGGACATGCACCCAGTAGGCACACTCAGGAACTACCTGTCCCCGCACCTGCTCAGTCCTGCTGAGTATGTCTCCTTATCCATTTTTGTGCGGCCTGCTATGACCATCGGTGTTAACATTCAGATTAACAGAATAGTTTGTGTTATGACAAAAACTTTAAATGCTACTTCTCAAGCGACAAGTGCTATTGGTACAGAATTAGGACAGATTAGGAAAGCAGTCTTAGAAAACTGGGTTGCTCTGGACTACTTATTATTAAGACATAACCATGGATGCCAAGATTTCAATAGTATGTATTGTTTTAATTTGTGAGTTACCGCTTAATTAATTAAAAGGAAAATACAAGCCATTAATAGTACAATCCAGGACACAAAGAGAAGGATTCTTTAGCACTGAAGTACAAACACTGTGGTCCTGGTTACCTGACATTGGCTGGCTACGCACAATAGCCACGCTGGGGGTTCCTCTTGTCAGGCCTCCTAACATGTTGCTGGGTATGCTGCTCTGTACAAAGCAAATCTCCTTCTCTTTGATCACCATGTGGGTTTTCAACTAAAATGCCAATAGCCCCAAAGTTAACACCTTACATCATAGCTATCATTTCCATGCTAAAACAAAACAGGGGTCCATAGGGTTCAGACCCGTGAACACTAAGAGAGGGGACGTTAGCAGCCACTGTTAACCTGAGCGGCCATTTCATGCAGGGCACAGCTAGTCAGGCCCTAACAAGGCCAGACGAGCCCTCGTGACAACATCTGGAGATTGTGCATTCACTTCGAGGCCACTGTCATAGGTAAGTTTGGGGAACTGGACTCCATGGTACTGGTCAAGGACCTGGCACTCTGTGCACCCAGTGGAGCATAGACTAACTCTAAATTTAGTCTAGAGTGAAAATACTTGGATGATATAACCACTTTAAGATAGAAAGAGATTGTGTAACTTTGTAAGCTATGAGGCGGAACCTGTTTACTATGCTGGTTAATAGCACTGCTGATGTGTGCTTTTGCTGTATAAAGTTAACAAAAAGAAACAGGAGAACAGAACAGCTCTTTGAGGCGATATCCTCGCTGTTCCCTGGAATTCCTGGCTTTTCTGTAAATAAGTGAAACTGTTGAGCTTTCATCTGCTTCTCTGTTGTTTGGTTTGGGTGATAGGTAGACAGACTCCTTGGTCCGGCAACAGTCTATGATTTTAGAGAACAAGGTTTCTCAGCACCCTGTCACGGCTCGTGGTTCCGACAAGGATTAAGTGATGTAATATACACAAAGTGCACATTAAAACGGCTCAGTAAATGGCAGCTGCTCTTACTGGTATTATTGTTACCATTCTTATTATATTATTCACCTGGGTTTCCTATAAAACCTTCTGCTGCATGGCTTGAAGCCAGTTAAAAGTCAGGAAATTTTTAATTTATGGCCAAGTTTGGTGGCTCACATCTGTAATCCTAGTGTTCAGGGAGGCCAAAGTGGGTGATTGCCTGAGCTCAGGAGTTTGAGACCAGCCTGAGCAAGAGCGAGAGCCCGTCTCTACTAAAAATAGAAAAACATGGCAGACACCTGTAGTTCCAGCTACTCAGGAAGCTGAGGCAGGAGGATTGCTTGAGCCCAGGAGTTTGATGTTGCTGTGAGCTATGATGATGCCACAGCACGCTAGCCTGGGGCAACAGAGACTCTGTCTCCATATTTTTAAAGAAATTCCTTTCTAACTCAGTCGGAGCTTCACTTCTGAACTTTGTTTTGTTTCCCATGTACAAGCTGCCTCCTTGGAGAAGGGAAGCTTGTTTTTTCACAAGCCAAGTATTCACTTCAACCCTGCTACACTAGGTTAGGGCCATTTGCACATGTGGGCACCCTGATTTCAAAGGACTCCTCGGGTTCTGTGGGGTGTTTTGTTTCACCTGCACAATGCCCACACCTGTCACTCCCGTCTCCACCCTCCCTGGCACCTGTGGAAACAAAGTCATTCCGGTGTCCTCCCTCAAGCCCATCTGCCAAACATAGGTTCTTCATCAGACAGGTTCTTCCTGCTCAGGGCCCTTCCTGCTCTGAGTACTGCCCTTCTTGCACTCAATGATACTGGCATTCATAAAATATATATTTGTTTATTTTGATTTTTTAAAACTGCTTTTGTTTTTCTACATGTACTGCCCGGGAAAAGAGTAATCTGTTTATACAGATAAGGAAAAGGAAACTAAAATATCACCGAAGCCCACCCCACCGAAGCCCACCCCGCCACTGCTAACATTTCAGCATCCTTCCAAGCCTTCTTTTTACTTTTTTGTTGTTGTTGTTGCAGTTTGGCCAGGACCGGGTTTGAACCCACCACCCTCAGTATATGTGGCCGGCGCCCTACTCACTGAGCCATAGGAGCTGCCCCCAAGCCTTCTTCCTATGATAATACTTTTTTATCAGAATCAAAATTGGGATCATCTAGTTGACAGTATTATAACTTTTTATTCATGGAGCAAGAATATCCCATAGACACCTTACTCAGTGAAATGTATTTTGATACCATGACTTCAAGTGGCATGTAGCATTCCTGAAGTCACTTTGCAGTGTTACTAATGTCCTGGTTGTATTTTATCACTGCAATTTTTTTTAACACCAGAAACATAACTCTGAGCAAGTGAATGGTGGGTGGCAGAGTGTTTTGAAGCAGGTGACAGACAGCTGTGCATCTCTTTGCCAGGACAGGCACCTCACCCTGTCCCTCTAAATAGGATAAGCTCTTTTTAAAAATAAGCGCTGGGGGCAGTGGCTTACGCCTGTAATCCTAGCACTCTGGGAGCCCAAGGCAGGGGATCCCTTGAGTTTAGGAATTAGAGACCAGCCTGAGCAAGAGGGAGACCCAGACTCTACTAAAAATAGGGAAAAAACTAGCCAGGCATCATGGCTGGAGCTACTCTGGAGGCAGAGGTAAGAGGATCACTTGAGCCCAAGAGTTTCAAGTTGCTGTGAGCTAAGATGATGCCACGGCACTCAAAAAAAAATTAAAAAAACAAAAATAAAAATGAAGTACCTAAAGAAGCCACACATACCTGTGTTCATCCAGGAGTCCAAGTTGGAAAATTTATCTTGTGGTTAATCTGCTGTTCCAAATGTCCAAAGATGCATTTTACTGTGATTGATATCTTGCTCCAATAACTATTAATACTTTATACATTTAAACTGTCTTTTCCCATAAGCCAGAAAGATCTTTTCCTATCAGTAAATGTAACTGCAAACTCTCATTTTTAAAAAATTGATACAAAAGTGATAGAATATTGATAACTGTTGAAGGTTCATGGAACTGTTCTAACATTGTGTCTGTCTGAAATTTCCCATCATAATTTGTTGAAATGGATTATAGTTTGCTTTTACAGTCCATCTTTAGTCTTCTAAGATCACACCCCAGGGTGGGGGAGTGTCAAGTTCAATTCAGGTCAATGGCTAGCTAGGGACAGAAGAATCATAAGGTTTCAAGCTGGTGTTCCTCACTCTAGAAAAACTATTGTGAGATCTGCAGGGGAGGAGGAGGAGGGATAGGAGGAGAGGGAGGAAAAGAAGGGGGAGGAGGAGGCAGCTATTACACAAAGTCGCCTGGGCCCCTTCCTGGGAGAAGCCACAGTTGCTGGCTTCCTCCTACATTCTGGGCTAGCTCAGGCTGCAGGTACCATGGCCTATCATTAGCACCTGGGCCCTGTGTACTCACTAGAGGGAGACTATGAGTGTCCTATGGATGCTCAGCAATGGGGATGGATGGGGAAGGTTTTCCACTGGCTCCTACCTAAGACATGCTTTGCCTCCAGGGAGTCTGTAGTTGCAGAGCTAACCCAGAGATGCTACGTGAACGGTGCTTGCAGATGGGACTGGGACTGGCAAAGAGGGTCCAGCAGGGAAGTAGGCAAACATGCAACCTGTTCTGGGCACTGAGGTCTTTCCAAATATGTGATTCTGCTGAACCACTAGATACAGGACAGACTGGCAAAGGTAGGGAAAAAGAGGATTGATCATTTACACAGACAACTAAACCATCGGGCCCTATAAGTTTTTGTTTCTTTTTCTTTAATTCATTTGTACAATGTTTAAAAATCAAAATAATAAACTTTTTTATATCTGCTTTAAACCAGAGTTACTACCTGCTAACACTCTAAAACTAGAAGATATTTCACTTAATGCCCCGTATTTTAGACTTGTTTAAAAGCATCTAGAGACCTGCCTTCCAACCTGCTGGCTGTGGGGACCAACCAGGTCAGCACCACCAACTTCAACCCTGCCCACCTCTCACTCTTCGGACCTGCTCCCTGGGAACTTTAGTTCAGGATTATTGTTTATAGACCCACAAATGTCAGCACATCATTTTAGTCCAGAGGTTTCCAAACTGCCAGTCTCCACCATTGGTGGCTCTTGAAATCAGTTTAATGGGTGTCAGTATGCAATTTATTTTAAATGAAAAAGAATAAGAAAGAGGAAGAGAGAACAGAAGAATATAGCAGAATGGAGAGGGCGGGGAGAAAAGTGGGGGGGAAGATCTCAACTATCAGAGGACATCAAAAATGCTGTGTTGGGTGGCGCCTGTGGCTCAAAGGAGTAGGGCGCCAGCCCCATATGCCAGAAGTGGCAGGTTCAAGCCCAGCCCGGGTCAAAACTGCAAAGAAAAAAAATGCTGTGTAAGGCTCAGCACCTGTAGCTCAGTGGCTAGGGCGCCAGCCACATACACCAGAGCCGGCAGGTTCAAACCCAACCCAGGCCTGCCAAACAACAATGACAACTACAACCAAAAAAAAAAAGCTGTGTAAAAAGTATGTCTTACGGCAAATTGCAGTTAAAAAAAAAAAGTCTGAGAATTGTTGAACTAGTCTAATCCTCTTGTTTTACAGATAAAGAAATTAAAGACCAGAGCAGGTAAGTGACTGACCCCAAATCCCACAGCTACTGAGTAAGAAAGTGGGAGAAGTCCCTGACCCCAGGCCACCCACCTTGCTTGCGGGGTAAAGCCACTTAAACCAACTGTGAAGTCAGTAAAGCTCAGGTTAATACCCTTGAGGTATTAGAAAGGAAAAGCCAAGGTCCCCAAGTTCTCCTCCATTAAGACAGCATTTCTCCAGGTAAGGGACCAACTGTACCCAAATCACTTAGGATGCTTGTGAAAGATATAGATTTCAGCCTCAGTCACTTACTAACTTTACACAAGTTATCTAACCTCTCTGAACCCCAGTTTCCCATCTGTAAAATGGGAACAGTAAAAACACCAACTTCCCAAGAATGCACAGGAAGTGCTCCCACACAATTTCTGACAGTGGCTACAATTCACCTCCAACTACCAGCTGGTCATCGTGCTGGATCCTGGGGAGCACAAATGAGACAGCCAGTGTCCTTCTTTAGGGGGTGCGCAGGGTAGCCATTACACACCAAGTCCTCTTTCTTCAAACCAAAACTCTAGCTCTTAATGATTATAACAGCTCTGTGCTGTTTACAGTTTCCCTAGAACAAGAAAGTATTTGCACCAGAGAAAAGAACCCTGCTGGTTGAGGGGATTCTGCTATACTAAAGATAATAAACCCCTCTTCAACTTCCTTATCTGTAAAAGAGGCTTTGTCAGTCCTCAGGGTGAGGAGGACAGGCATGCTTGGGCTGTTTGCAAAGGCCTGCAGTGCTCTCCTAGAAGGTGGCCCTGGCATGAATGAGAAGTTCTGGAAATAGAACCCCCTCCTAGTCCCACAGAGAAAGCCCAATTAATGCTGGACCTGGCCATTGATGATGAAACCAACCAGGTGGGAAATTCAGGGGCACTCACAGAATCCCAGCCCCAAGGCCTCACCTAGCTCACCTAGCCAATCAGTCAGGGAAGAAACAGCTGGCTAAGCCCAGGGTTTCTGTCTGCCCAAACACGTCTGTCTCTAGAAGGGCGAGATCAATACAAGAAGCTGCACCTCTCTACAGCCTCACTTTTTCTCTTGCCTGTCTGACATGGACACCCAAGCTGAATGGAGACAGGGATTCTGTCATTTCCAAGCCCCAGGTGGTGGGACAACCAGCACCTTTGCTGTAACATCTACAGGGAGGGCCACAGAGGGAGGCCAGGAGTTGCCTCCCCCATCCTCCTCCCTGGCACCCATGACAAAGCCATCCCTGTCCTTCTCCGTTCTACAACTATGGGATACCATTACAAGAAGTCTCTGGTTCATGCTTCCAAATAGGAGATGTGTTTCTCTCCTTCTGCAGACTTTCTTAATTCAAGGCATTAAAGTTTTAATGAATGCCAAGTAATCATTTCAACTGTTGAAGGCAAATCATTATATTTAACCCTCAGATATCCCTTTTCTTATTCCTAGTTTACAGAGGAGAAATTCAGGCTGCCAACAGTAGCACACCCAGTACATTTGACACCCAGAACAGATCATCTTTTAAGACCTTCCCCTGTATACAAGAAAGTTATATGAAGCAATAATCAAGGAAAGAAGCACAGAAGTGCATGTCTATAATCTCAGCTACTTGGCAAGCTGAGAGAGGAGGATTGCTTAAGCCCAAGAATTCGAGGCTGTAATGAGTTATGATTATGCTCCTGCATTCCAGTCTGGGTGACAAACTAAGTCCTCATCTAAAAAAAAAGGAATAACAAATAAATGACCAGAAAAGAAATATAGACAGTGAAGTTATTCTTACATTAAATTTTGTATATCCCAGACAAGCAAACTCTGAGAGAATTCATTACCACTAGACTGACTTTACAGGAAAATTCAAAGAAGTCTTAAACATGGAAAAGTAAGGTCAATATTCACCATCACAAAAACACACAAAAATATAAAACGCATTAGTTTTATAAAACAATCACATGAAGGAGGAAGAGAAAGGGATAATGACAATATGACAGAAGTTCAGCAAACCACAAAGACCAAAAGAAACAAAAAAATTTTAAACAACTAAAAATCAACTAAGAATATGATAAGAACAAAGCCTTGCATATCACTATTAACCTTGAATGTAAATGGATTAAATGTTCCACTTAAATGATACAGATTTGCAGAATAGATTAAAAACATGATCCAACTATATGCTGTCTACAAGAAACATACCTTACCCATAAAGACACATATAGACTGAAAGTAAAGTGATGGAAAAAGATATTCCAAGCAAATGGAAACCAAAAGGAAACATGCAAAGACTTTAAATTAAAAACAGTTTAAAAAAAAAAAGACAAAGAAGGTCGTTATATGATAAAGTGATCAATTCAGCAGGAGGATATAATGATTATATATATATATATATGCATCTAACATTGGTGCATACCTATTCATTGGTGCATATATATAGATTCATAAAGCAAATATTACTAGACTAGTGGGAGACTTTAATACTGCATTTATTAGACAGATCATCAATACAGAAAATCAAAAGAAACACTGGATTTAAATTGGATGTTAGACTTCACAAATATTTACAGAACGTCCCACCCAAAAACTACCAAATATATATCCTTTTCATCAGCACATGGGACATCCAAAATAGACCACATTTTAGGCCACAGAAGAAGTCTTGACAAATTTTTAAGAAATTAAAATCATATCAAATATCTTCTCAGACCACAGTGAAATAAAAGAAATCAACACCAAAAGGAACTTCAGAAACTCTACAAACATGGAAATTAAACAACATGCGCCTGAATTATCACTGGGTCAATAAAGATAGAAATGTTAAAATTTTTTCAAAATGAATGAATATACCAAAAGCTGTGGGATATCACCAAAAAAAAAAAAAAGCCCTAGAGAGAAATTTAAGCATTAAATGCCTATATCAAAAAAGTAGGAAGATCACAAATGAACAACCTAACATCACATCTCAAGGAACTAGAAAAACAGAAACAAACCAAACCCATACTTAGCAGAAGAAAAGAAATAGCAAAGATCAGAGTAGAACTAAATGAAACAGACACCAAAAAAATGCAAAGGATAAATGAAACAAAAAGGTTCTTTGAAAAGGTAAATAAAATTGATGCCACTGGCTAAACTAATCAAGAAGAGAGATGATCCAAATAAACACAGTCAAAAATGAAAAAAGAGAAATACAAAACAGAATCAGAGACTATTATGAACAAATATGTCTTCACAAACTAGAAAACGCAGAGAAAATGGATTCTTGAAAACATACAACCTTACAAAATCAAACTAGGAAGAAATGGAACTCCTGAATAGAATAATAATGAAGAATGAGATTGAATCAAAAATAAAAGTATTTCCCAACAAAAATGAGCTCAGGACCAGATGGATTCATAGCCAAATTCTACCAGATGTACAATGAAGAACGGGTGCCAATCCTACTAAAACTGTTCCAAAAGATTGAGAGGGAGGAAATTTTCCCTAACTCATTCTATGAAGCTAATATCACACTGATACCAAAGCCAGGAAAGGATGCAACAACAACAAAAAAGAAAATTATAACCCAATATTTCTGATGAACGTAGATGCAAAAATCCTCAACAGAATACTAGGAAACTTCCCTGCTACTAGAGAGGCTGAGGCAAGAGGATTGATCAAGCCCAAGAATTTGAGGTTGCTATGAGCTATGACACCATGGCACTCAACCCTCAGGCAACTAAGTGAGACTCTGGCTCCCCCCCCCCCAAAAAAATATATATATATATAAATGCCCACCAACCCAGGAATGATTAACAAGCGGTGGTATATGTACACCATGGAATACTATTTAGCCATTAAAAAGATGGAAATTTTACATCTTTTGTATTAACCTGGATGGAGGTGGAACACATTCTTCTTAGTAAAACATCACAAGAATGGAGAAGCAAGAATCCAGTGTACTCAATTCTAATATGAAGTCAGTAGATGAGCTAATGCAAGGGGTGGGGTGAGGGAATGAGGTAGCAGGGAGAGGAGAGGTCAGGAAGGGGGATGGGGGATACAGTGTATAGCACACCTCTTACGGGCAGGACTCAAGTAAAAGAGGAGACTTTATCTAATAAATGCAATCAGTGTAACCTACTTCTTTGTACCCTCAATGAATCCCAAACAAACAAAAAATACTAGGAAACCAAATCTAACAGCACATCAAAAAGAATTCATAATGGTCAAGTAGGCCAGGGAAGGAAGAATAATTCAACATATACAAGTCAATAAATGTGATTCACCACATAAGCAGAATTAAAAATAAAAAACTATAATCATTTCAATAGATTCAGAAAAAGCATTTCATAAAATCCAACATCCCTTCATGATTAAAACTCTCAAAAAGCTCAGGCACAAGCTGAGGTGGGAGCATTGTTTGAGGCCAGAAATTCAAGACCAGCCTAAGCAAGATAGTGAGACCTCATCTCTACAAAGATTTTATTTAAAAATTAAGGTGCATGGTGGTGTGTTCCTGTAGTCCCAGCTATCTGGGAAGCTGAGGCAGGAGGATTTCTTGAGCCCAGGAGTTCAAGGTTGCAGTGAGCTATGATGATGCCACTGCATTCTAGCCCAGGCAACAGAGCAAGACTGTCTTAAGTAACATAATCATGACATTTCATCCCTAAACACTTTCGCAAGTATCTCCCAAATATAAAAACCCTATATAACCACAGCACCATTATCACACACAAGAAAATTAACAGTTGTTCCTTAATCTCATCTCATAACATATTTATATTCAAATTTCCCCTATTATATTGAAATTTCCCCTTTTAGAGTTGTTATCTTCCCAGTCAAGGTTCACACATTTCATATATTTATATCTCTTCAGGTGCTACCTGTCAGCTGCTTCCTTGGAGAGGAGCAGGGTTTGAGGGCTTCTGGCTTTATCCCCACCCACCCACCCCATCCCAATATGCCTTTCTTATTTGCTTGGCTGCTGTGAATTTTTATAAATATTAACCACATTGATATTTAAGTGAATGCCAAAATCCCTCTCCAAAAGCAAATAAAAAGAATCTAGAAGCATTGTACGATTTTGCCTTCTCTCTAAAAGATCTTCTTTTCAGCCAAGTTCTGCTACTAATTAATGTTGGATGGATGGATGGATGGATGGCTAGACGGACCAAAGCATCTATTTCACCACTCTGGATTAATTATCCCTGTAAAAACAGGCAAGTCAGAGGAGCCAGTCCAGATCTCACATTCTGCTATTATAAGGTACTGGTCTTGATACAATATGGATCTCGAACTCTCATCTGTATTTGAAAATCCCCCAGGCCTCATTTTCTGGCTGGAATCTTCTTGTCCCAGAAGGCTGGTGGGGGGGGGGGGGGGGTCGACTGACTTCTGAACCATGTGCTCAGCGCGCCACCTGGTGGAGGAGCTGCGTTGTACGCGGTCCCTGGGTCTTCCCCCGGAGTTGACTTGGGCCTCCAGAAGTCAGAAAGCTCTTCAGATGTCCTGGAACAAGTGCTGCCCTTTATTAACAGATCTATTTTCAGGGCCTGACCTCTATTTTATGAACCTAAACCTATTTTTACCAGCGTTTTTGTTCTAATTTGAAAGAGGACCATGTGCCTGGGCAACAAATCACACAAATGGAGCGAATAACAGAGCTTGTGTGAGAATGAAATAAACACACTGAAAAATAGCGATCAGGCATGTGTTTTTGATAGCGCAGAAACATGAACCAAGCAACAACGGACAAAACTCTAGGGAGAAATAAAGTAGTCATTACCCTCTTTCGCATCCTCTCTTCAAAGATAACTAAGAAAAGAAGAAACAACGGTCGTGTCAAAAAGGGCCATGGCTTTGGGCGACCTTTTCGCGGCACGAACTGCACCTGATGTGCTCCCAAAGACGAAGCTATAAAGAAGTTCGTCCTTCCGAACACAGTGGAGGCCGCAGCTGTGAGGGGCATTTCTGAAGCGATATCTGCGACGCCTATGTGCTTCCCAAGCTCTATGTGAAGCTACATGACTGTGTGAGTTGTGCTACCACAGCGAGGTAGTCAGGAACCGTTCTCGAGAAGCCCGCATGGACCCAACACCTCCACCCCGATTGAGACCTGCGGGTGCTGCCCCACGACCTCCACCAAAGCCCATGTAGGGAATTGAGTTCTTCTCTTTCTGGAAAAAATAAAGTGGAAATTATGCTTTTTTTCAAAAAGGGAGTCATTACCACACTCTATGAAAACACAGAGATGTGAAAGATCAGAGCAATGTAATTAATTGCGCCATTTACTTTGTATACGGCCACCGCCTAGGAGGAAACCACATTCTTCTTGAGATGTGTGATATTTAAAACAATGCCTGAAAGGAATCTATAAACCTCTACAAATTTCAAAAGATTTATATTATTCATATTATATTCTTTGATCACAAGACAATAAAATGAGAAATTTTAAACAAAAAATTATAGTTTTAAAAAGTCTCAGGACAGACAGGCAAAGGTCTGTAAGATTTAGGAAAGGAGGAAAATAATGAATCACTTTTGGGGATTTTTTTTTCTCCGTGGCTCTGCTACAGTGCTTGGTATCTCATGGCCCAGGGTAACCTCCAACTCCTGATCCTCCTGGCTTGCCTCCCAAGTGCCTGGGACTACAGGCTCCTGCCACAAATTTCAGCTAATTTTACACCCAGTTAATTTTTTTTATTTTTTGAAGAGAAGGTCTCACTCTTGTTCAGACTGGTCTCAAACTCCTGAGCTCAAGCAATCCTCTCACCTTTGTCTCCCAGAGTGCTTGGGTTACAGGCATGAGCCACCATGCCCAACCAGCTTCAATTATGTTTTAAGTCAAGTAATGTAGGAGTACAAAGGGGAAGGTCTCTTTGTTCCTCACCATAAAGAGTCATGGCTGACACTCCTACAACAAAAGACAGGTTAACAAGAGAAAAGTACAACAAGTGTATTATGGCTCACAAGTGCACAGGAGTCATACAAAAGGGGCAAATGGTTGATGCTTAAATATCCTTTTCATTGGGGAGAGAGAAATGGGGAGTGTACGAATAAATTATTTTCTTGGGAAATCAATGGACCTGGGAGATAGAAATTAACTTGTAAATAACTCTCTTTGGAATTTGAATGCACATGAGAGGCAAATATCATCTTGTGGAAAAGTCCGTCCAGGTGTGATTGCACTCCTCAGTCTTCTTTTCTGAGATACAGATGTTTATTTTTATTTTTGAGACAGAGTCTCACTGGATGATAATGAGATAATGAGATTTTAGGAAGGGATGGAAGGGAACAGTTCCTGTTGAGGGGTCTGGTGTCTAGGTGAATAAGGGAACTTCAAAGAACAGCCTTCCTGTGCTCTGAGACAAACAGATTGAGAGGCAGGAGTGGGGGGAAGGTCGAAGACCCTAAGCATGTCAAAGCACCATATTTGAGGATATTGATGTCTAAGCCCTAACGTTGACCTCTAAAAGGATGGAAATACAATCTTATGGCATCCAGCCAGTAGAAAAATAGACAAGAATCCAAAAGAAGGCAATAGGCCAGGTGTGGTGGGCAATGCTTATAGTCCCAGCCCTGGAGACTGAAGTGGGAGGATCACTTGAAACCAGGAGTTTGAGATTAGCCTGGGCAACATACTGAGACCCCATCTTCAAAGAATTTTTTTTCTTTTAATTAGCCAGGTGTGGTGGCACATGCCTGTTGTCCCACTACTTGAGGCACTGAGGCAGGAAGATGGTTAGAGCCCAGGAGTTGGAGGCTGCAGTGAGCTGTGATCATGCCATTGCACTCCAGTCTGGGGAACAGAGCAAGACCCTGTCTTAAAAGAAAAAAAAAAGATAAGAAAAAGTAAAAGGGAAGAACAATAAAGAGATCATACAAAATGAGATGATAGAAATAAGCTCAAATGTATGCATTCATAAATATGCAAAAGATAGACATATTCAACTCAGAAATTAGATGGCAGAATTTATCAAATCAGGCTTGGTGCCCATAGCTCGGCAGTTAGGGCACCAGTCACATACACTGGAGCTGGTGGATTCGAATCCAGCCCAGGCCTGCTAAACAACAACTACTACAACCCCCAAATAGCCGGGCATTGTGGCGGTGCCTATAGTCCCAGCTACTTAGGAGTCTGAGGAAAGAGAATCACTTAAGCCCAAGAGTTTGAGGTTGCTGTAAGCTGTGATGTCACAGCACTCTGCCCAGGGTGACAGCTTGAGACTCTGTCTCAAAAAAAAAAAAGTATTTATCAAATCAGATCAAAGTCCTACAAATCTAATAAAATGTTACTTGTGAGAGAGACCATTAACAAAAGCACAATGACATTTTGAAAATAAAGGGTTGAAAATCTAGATTAGCATATAACATAGTCAAATAAAACAAACCATAGTATATGAATAAAAAAATTAATAGGAGATGAAGAGGAAAATTACATAATAAAGAAACATCCCATCAAGGAAAATATATACCTCTGGATAGATGTAATAACATAAGTGAGTAGTTTTTAAATATCCATACAAATTCTTTTTTTTTTAATTGTTGGGGATTCATCGAGGGTACAAAGAATCAGGTTACACTAATTGCATTTGTCAGGCAAAGTCCCTCTCATAAATGTGTTCCTACTCCAAGAGGTGTGCCAAACACCATGACCCCCCACTCTCCTCCCTTCTTCCCTGTCTCCGCTGTCCCACTCCCCCACACCCCACCATGTACTAGGTCATCGATTGTTCTCATATCAAAATTGAGTACATTGGATTCTTGCTTCTCCATTCTTGTGATGCTTTACTAAGAAGAATGTCCACACAAATTCTGTAACCCTTCTCCTTTCAGAAGGTGGAGCCTAACTCCCCTCCTTGATTGTGGGTGGAACTTAGTGACACACTTCTAACCAATAGAATGTGGCAAAGGGAAGGTATGTGGCTTCCAAGTCTTTCATAAAAGCCAGTGGCAGTTCTGCCTTGGAATTCTTAAATTGCTTGCTCTGTGGAAAGTCAGCTGCTATGTAATATGGACACTCAAGCAAGCAGGGAGAAACTGATACCTCCTGCCAGTCAGCACCAACCTGCTGATCACGTAAGTAAGCCTGGAAGCAGAACCTTTGGAAGAGTGTTGCCCCAGGTGACAACTGCAGACTCAGAAAAGACCCCGAACTAGAAAAACCAAGGCAAACCACTTCTGAATCCCAGTCTGTAGAAACTGGGAGAAACTCGGTGGTTCACATCTATAACCTTAGAGCACTGGGAAGCCCAGGAGGGAGAATCCCTTGAGCTCAGGGTTCAAGACCAGCCTGAGCAACAGGAAGACACTGGCTCTACAAAAAATAGAAAAATTGGTTGGGCATAGTGGTGGTGGGTACCTGTGGTTCCAACTACCTGGGAGGCTGAGCAAGAGGATCGCTTGAGTTTGAGGCTGCAGTGAGCTATGATCATGCCACTGCACTTTAGCTCAGGTGACAGAGCAAGACTCTGTCTCAAAAAAAAAAAAAAAAAGCATGATCTATTGGGGTGGTGCCTGTGGCCCAAAGGAGTGGGACGCTGGCCCCATACGCCGGAGGTGGTGGGTTCAAACCCAGCCCTGGCCAAAAATTGCAAAAAAAAATTTTTTTTAAGTATGATCTATTTATATGACAATATGCAAAAAGCAAAACCATAGAGACAGAAAACTGATCAGTAGTTGCCAGGGGCTGGGGTTGGGGAGGAGTTGGCTACAAAAGGGCACAAAGGAAGTTTGAGGGCTGATGGAAGAGTCCCATGTCTTGGTCATAGTGGTGGTTACGTGATGTATGAGTTTATCAAAACTAAGATCTAAAAAAGGACAAATTTTACTACACATAAGATATGTTAACAAACCTAACTGAAAGAAACAAACAGAACTAGTGACAGACAAACCGATGGTGAGATTGATCAAGAAAAAAGAAAAGGTCACAAAAGGAAACAATTTTAAAAATTTAGAAATATAAAAGGGGACATAATTACAGATAGTAAAATTAAAAAATCAAAACAATGCCTTAAACCATTTTGAAAAATATATATTTGAAAATTATATATTAAAATAGATATATAGAAAAATTGTCACGTTGAACTCAATAAAATGAAAAACTTCACTAAATCAACAATCATTCCAGAAATTAACCTGGAAAAGTTCAATTTCAAAAGCCTCTCCATCAAAAGACACCAGGCACAAATGTTTTATAGATCAGTTTTATTAAACCAATAAGAGGGAAGCTATTTTTTTTTTTTAGACAATGTCTTACTTTGTCACCCTTGGTAGGGTGCCACGGCATCAGAGCTTACAGCAACCTCAAATTCTTGGGCTCAAGTGATTCTCTCACCTCAGCCTACTGAACAGCTGGGACTACAGGTGCCCACCACAACACCTGGCTATTTTTAGAGATGAGGTCTCGCTCTTCCTCAGGCTGGTCTTGAACTTCTGAGTTGAAACGATCCACCCACTTCCACCTCCCAGAGTGCTAGGATTATAGGTATAAGCCATGGTGCCCGGCCTTGAAACTACCTATTTCTTTCTATAAGGTTAGTGTAACTCTGATACCAAACAAGAAGAAATGAAAATTATGGAACATTTTCACTTATGACTATAGATACATAAGTAAAATACAGCAGTGTATTTTAAAATACACACATTTCTTCTGAGTTCTCTGGGTTTAAAAAAAAAAACAGAAAAAAAGCACACATAGCGTGAACACTGTTATTGTAGTCAAGTAGACTTTAGCAAAAATATTAACAGTGGTTCCTCCTAATGTGAGGAAGAAGGAAAAAAACCAAAAAATATATATGAGATCTCTTCAGGAACTTGCCACCATGCACTTATGTTGGCAGCACTGGACAAATGACTCAGTAAGATTTCATAACCTTGGATATCAGTGTCTCACAGTTGTGTTGGTGCCGACATGTGGCAGTGTCTCACTGTGTAGCGTTCATCATGTTTTTGTGTGTGGCTGTGAGAAAGTCAGAGCTTAAATTAGAGGCACGAACAAATGTTTGTAAATTTCTTGGTTAACTTGGCCAGAGTGGAAGTGAAATCAGGGACATGTTAGTCCAAGTTTATTGGGATAACACCATAAAGAAAACTGTAGTATACGATTGGATTAAATGTTTTTCTGAGGGGAGAGAAAGCGTCACTGATCAAAAGAGGTCAAGTCCGCCAAGAGTTCAACTGACAAAAACATTGTAAAAATTCATTAAATTGTGTGTTGAAGTCATCACTGACTGTGAGAGGCATAGCAGACCAAGTGAACATTGACAGAGAAACACAAAAATCTTAACTGAAAAATCTTGGCTCTTGTATCACAATGTACCAGTTCACACAGCACTATCTGTGAGGGAATTTTTAGCCAGTAAACAAATAACTGTATTGGAACACCCTCCCTACTCACCTGATTTGGTCTCTAATGACTTTTTCTTTTCAAAGAGAAAGGAAGACTTTTTTTTTTTTTTTGAGACAGAATCTCACTATGTCGCCCTCAGTAGAGTGCTGTAGCATCACAGCTCACAGCAACCTCAAACTCTTGGGCTTTAAGCGATTCTCTTGTCTCAGACTCCCAAGTAGTTAGGACTACAGTGCCCACCACAACACCCAGCTATTTTTTGGTTGTAGTTGTCATTGTTGTTTGGCAGGCCCAGGCTGGATTCGAACCTGCCAGCTCCGGTGTATGTGGCTCATGCCCTAGCCACTGAGCTGCAGGCACCCAGCGGAAAGGAAGACATTTTGATGACATTCAGAACATCAAGCGTAATGTAACAAAAGCTCTGATGGCCATTCCAGAAAAAGAGTTTCAGAATTGCTTTGAAGGGTGGACTAGGTGCTGGAATTGGTTCATAGCCCCCCAAGGGGAGTACTTAGAAGATAACTATAGTGATACACAGCAATGAGGTACATATACTTTTTCTAGGATGAGTTTGTGAAGATAATGGTCAGACCTAGTATATAAGAATGGTTTGGGCTCGGCGCCTATAGCTCAACCGGCTAAGGTGCCAGCCATGTACACCTAAGGTGGCGGGTTAGGATCCCCAGCCCAGACCCGCCAAACAACGACGGCTGCAACCAAAAAATGGCCAGGTGTTGTGGCGGGCGCCTGTGGTCCCAGCTACTTGGGAGGCTGAGGCAGGAGACTCGCTTGAGCCCAGGAGTTGGAGGTTGCTGTGAGCTGTAATGCCGTGGCACTCTACCCAGGGGGACGGCTTGAGGCTCTGTCTCAAAAAAAAAAAAAAAAGTTCCTCGTTCAGGCACTTAGCCACACCTTATCCAGCTATAAGAGAGGCTGAAGAATGTAGTCTCGAAGCTGGGTAGCTGCCTCCCTGATGAAAATCAGAGCTCTGTCAGCAAGGGGAGGGTGGGTTCAGGGATAGTTAGGTAGCAGTCCCTGCCTGGTGAGCTGACACATTAACCCCTGAAAGACAGACTGCACAGTGTGCTGGTAGAACCAAGGCTCTGAAGTCAGACAGTCTTGGGTCCAAGCAGCGGCCCTGCTACTTAAGTGGAATCTTAGGCCAGCCACTTCACCCAGCCTCAGTTGATTCATCTGTAGCATCAAGCTTGTGTGTCCTGAAAAGTGACTGTGAAAAGAAAACAAACCAACATGCCAACATGTGTGAGATAGATACCTGACACATCAGAGGTCCTTGGTCAATGGCACTTGAATCCAGGCCAACCTGTCTCAGGCATGGTCACATCCTTACCCTAGATACCCCCAGAGGCAGCACCTTTCCAGTCACCTGAGACCTCCTCGCTGCTCTGTTCTGATTCTCTGGGTGGCACCACCATCATCTACCAACAAGGTGAGCTCTGAGGAAGGGAAGGAGCTCAAGGAGTGGGGCAGTGGCAGGGTTATGCTGGTGGGCTGGAAGATGGGAGGGGTAGTGTTGGATATCAGATTTTCAGCCCTTTGTCAGGCTTGGGTTCCACCCCACCCAGGAGCTGAGGAGTCAGCTGAGATGGCCACGCAGACAGCCTTGGATCTGCTTCTGAACATGAGTGCTCAGCGGGCCCTGGGGGGCACAGCCTTGCAGGTGAGCTACCTGGGGACCTCTTCCTTGACCCTGCTACCTTAGTAGCACAGCTCTGTGCTGGACACTAGAAATAGAGGAGAGCAGTGAATTAGAGCTGCCCTGCTCTCAGGGAGCTCCCTGTTAGCAGGAGAGAGAGAGCCACTGAAATCCAGTGGGCAACTGCAGAGGCAGACCAGCTATGCCACGGAGACCCCAGGAGGCCAGGGAGGCTGTATGCACTGCTCTGGTGGCTTCTGGGGCCCTGTCCTTGTTTGATTTTTCTCCTAGCTCTGTTGTTACCCTATGTCTATAGGTAGGTGATCCTGCAGGCATCTGAACTAGCTTCCCATCTAACAGGTGCCCTCAATGCATGATACTCTTGACATCCCGAAGACTCCAAGGCTTACTCTATCTCAGTCCTCTCCCTTGAGTTCCAGTGGCCTTAGCACATGTACCTCTGGCCTGACACATTCTCCCCTGAGTTCATCCTCTTTACTTCTCCTGACCCCACCTAACCACCTGGGTTCACTTTCACACTTCCCTGCCCTTGCACATCTAGCCTGTCTTCAAGGCAGAGGAAAGTCTGTTTGCCCTGCCTGTATCCCAGCCTCTTGAAAAGAAGGAGAATGTGTGTTTAAGATTTTTTAAGTTCTAAGAACTTGAAACAGTAACATGCTGGCGGGGGCCAAGGACAGAGAAAACTCCAAGCTCATAGCTCAGTGGTTAGGGCACCAGCCAGATACACCAAGGCAGGCAGGTTCGAACCTGACCTGGGCCTGCTAAACAACAATAACTGCAACAAAAAAATAGCTGAGCATTGTGGTGGGTGCCTATAGTCCCAACTGCTTGGGAGGCTGAGGCAAAAGAATTGCTTTTTTTTTTTTTTTTTTTAGACGGAGCCTCAAGCTATCCCCCTGGGGAAAGGGCCATGGCATCACGCTCACAGCAACCTCCAACTCCTGGGCTCAAGCGAGTCTCCTGCCTCAGCCTCCCAAGTAGCTGGAACTACAGGCGCCCGCCACAACGCCTGGCCATTTTTTGGTTGTAGCCATCATTGTTTGGCGGGCCCCAGCTGGGGATTCGAACCTGCCACCTTAGGTGTATGTGGCTGGCGTCTTAGCCGCTTGAGCCACAGGCGCTGAACCAAAAGAATTGCTTTAAGTCCAAGAGGTAAGAGGCTGTATCAGACCTGGGAATCTTCATGGATTTTACTTCAGGGAAAAGCGAGGTAGGCAGAAGTTATTTTTTTTTTCTTTTTGAGACGAGTCTTACTTTGTAGCCCTTGGTAGAGTGCCATGGCATCACAGCTCACAGTGACCTCAAACTCTTGGGCTTAAGCAATTCTCTTGCCTCAGCCTCCCAAGTAGCTGAGATGACAGGCACCCACCACAATGCCCAGTTATTTTTAGAGATGAGGTCTCGCTCTGACTCGGGCTGGTCTCAAACCTGTGAGCTCAGGCAGTCCACCTACCTTGGCCTCCCAAGTATTGGGATTATAGGCGTGAGCCACCGTGCCTGGCCCAAGGTAGATAGAAGTTTTATATTTTTAGATAGGAAATTGGATTCATCTTTTAAAGTTTTTGCCTTTGATATCAACCCTAGAAAGGCTGCCCCAACCTTCACCCCAAGGTTAGGTAAACACACATCTCTGTTTTTTCTTAGAGGTTTATTTTTCACACTTGAGTCTTTAGTCCACCTGGAATTCATTTCTGGTATATGCAGAAAGGTAGGGGTCTAACTTTGTTTTTTTCCTAAAGGTCACCCAGTGCCGTCTGTGTATTAAGTAATCACACCTCCCCCAGTGGTTTGAAATGTCCTCTGTTTCACACACTAGATTCCCACATACATAGGAGTCTATTCTAGACTCTGCAGTCTCCAGTTCTATTTGTGTGCTGCTGCTCTCATGCCAGTTTCATGTGTTGTTTTTTTCTGATTTTGAAAGTATATATATTTGTTTTAAAAAAAAATGAACATTTAGAAATTCTGAACACAGAGCTAGGTATGGTGGTTCATGCCTCGAATCCTAGCACTTTGGAAGGCTGAGGTGGGTAGATTGCTGGAGCTCAAGAGTTTGAGACCAGCCTGAGCAAGCGAGACCCCATCTCTAAAAATAGCATTTGGTGGGTACCTGTAGTCCCAGCTACTTGGGAGGCTGAGACATGAGGATCTTTTGAGCCCAGGAGTTTGAGATTACTGTGAGCTATGACACCAAGGCACTCTATCCAGGGCAACAGAGTGAGACTCTTACCTCCAAAAAAAACAAAAAGTTTTGAACAGGAAAAATAAAAGACTTTGACATTCCTCCCTTCCTATCAGGTTAAGAATTTCTTCCCCACCTTGTTCATGTATACACTAACACCTAGACCTTTGTTCCTTAGAAAATGGGATCACACCATTCATACTCCTCACGACTTATCTTTTCTTCACTCAGCAGTGTGTAATAGGCAGCCTGGCCATCACCTACAAATAGCCTCATTTCTCATCCCATCTCCATATTATATCTCTGTATCATTGTTCTAAAGTTTCTAAAGTGTTTTAAAGTTTATTTAACCAGGTTTGGAACGGTGGCTCACTCCTGTAATCCTAGCACTTTGAGAGGCTGAGGCCAGTGGATTGCTTGAGCTCAGCAGGTCAAGACCAGCTTGAGCAAGAGCAAGACCCCATCTCTAAAATCTGAAAAACATTAGCTGTCCATTGTGGTAGGGGCCTATAGTCCCAGCTATTCAGGAAGCTAAGGAAAAAGGATCACTTGAGCCCAAGAGTTTGAAGTTGTGAGCTATGGCACCACTGCACTCTACCCAGGGCAACAGAGTGAGATTCTGTCTAAAAACAAAAAAAAAAGTTTATTTAACCAGTCTTTTATTGGTTGGGTTGTTTCCAGTTTCTGTTATTTCAAGAAATGCTTCAGTTTACATGTATAGTAAAACCTCCCTAGTTGATGACCACCCTAAGTTGACCTAATTTTCATAGACAGGTCATACCCTACATGTACATGTCAATAAAGTAGGCCTATGGCTCTGCGCCCATAGCTCAGTGGTTAGGGCACTGGCCACATACACTGGGCTGGTGGGTTCCGCTAAACAACAACAGTGACTACAACCAAAAAAATAACTGGGTGTGGTGGTGGGCACCTACACTCCCAGCTACTTGGGAGGTGAGGAAAGAGAATCACTTAAGCCCAAGAGTTTGAATTTGGCTCGGTACCTGTGGCTCAAGTGGCTTAGGTGCCAGCCATATTCACCTAAGGTGGCGGGTTCGAATCCAGCCCGGGCCCGCCAAACAACAATGACGGCTGCAACCAAAAAAAAATAGCCAGGCATTGTGGCGGGCACCTGTGGTCCCAGCTACTTGGGAGGCTGAGGCAGGAGACTTGCTTGAGCCCAGGAGTTGGAGGTTGCTGTGAGCTGTGATGCCACAGCACTCTACCCAGGGGGACAGCTTGAGGCTCTGTCTCAAAAAA
>CAUYTI010158868.1:0-13784 GCA_963575145.1 Galago senegalensis | reverse complement strand
GCTGGGACCACAGGCGCCCGCCACAACGCCCGGCTATTTTTTGGTTGCAGCCGTCATTGTTGTTTGTCGGGTCCGGGCTGGGGATTCGAACCCGCCACCTTAGGTGTATGTGGCTGGCGCCTTAGCCGGTTGAGCTATAGGCGCCGCGCCCCAGTTCAGCCTTCTAAGTAGTTAGGACTACAGTCACACACCACCACAGCTGGCTACTTCTGAAATTTTTTTTTGTAGAGACACGGTCTCACTATGTTGACTGTGCTGGTTTCAGACTCCTGGCTTCAACCAATCCTCTTGCTTCAGCCTCACAAAGTGCTGGGATTACAGGCATTAGCCATTGCTCTTGGCTTCTATTTTTATTTTAAATTCTTCCATTACAACTGGGGTTTGCAGCTTTGACTAGAAAGTTATAGCTGATCTTTATATAGACCTTGACCTTTTCAGCCTTCATCATCTGCTGTTTCTATTGTTCAAACACCACAAGAAGCACAACATTCTCTTTAGACTTAATATTTTCAGTGTGCACTGCAGGTCTCATACAAACACTCTCCCTCCTGACTAATAGGCTATTTCTTTGAATTCCTTTACAGTGACCTGACCCAATTTCCATGACTTACTGTATTCCCAAGGCCCCTGTATAGTTCAAGCAATTAAAATTTTGTCACACTCTTTATCCAGTCTCTGAAGCAGGGACTTTCTCTCATGTCTAAGATGCCTAACCCTTTACCCCTGCTTCCACTAAGTCCTTCCTGGGTTTCTACTGAATGTGAACTCATATTCTTGAAATTCTATTACAACTCTGTAATGGGGAATAGCAAGTAACAGAATGGGGAAGAAGAGCCTGTTTACAAATAACAGGACTGGAGAGAAATGAAGGGTCTAAATTCATAGTTAACAAAGCAAAAATAGAAGTCTGACAGAAATAGCTGTGCAATAAGCCAGGATTTATTTAGCTGTACCTCTGAGAGAAGCTGGGATTTAATTTGGTGTTCTAACAGCCATGACCCTGTTTTATATGCTCTTCTTCCCTTGCCCCTTTCCCCCAAACTCTGTTGTGAAAGAAAAGAAAACTTCAGACTCTACACTGGGCTAAAGGGCAGACTTACTTTGATGTGAATCAATATGAAAGGAAAAAAGGAATGAAGGAAGGAGAGGGTAAATAAGGCAAAGAGGGAAGGGCAGGCAGGCAATCTTCTCAGAACATCTATTATATGTTAAATCAGATCTGGAGAAAGGGTAGAAGGAAGGGTAAACCTTGTAACTTCCTTACCCCCTTAGAACTCAAGACTGCTGGCATAGTCCTCTAATGTCCTAAATCACTATGCACTTGATGGCAGGCTCCACCGGTAGTGAAGGGGAAATAACAATAAGAATTCCAGGCAGGAACACATCCAACACAGAAAAACTCAGGCCACCAGCGCTATTTCCTTTCCAGCTTCAACAGTGGACCCATGCCATCCTTCTTAAGGCAATTTCTAATCTTTCACACATATTCCTTACTTCTGACATTGATCAACTATGCTCATGCCATGTTCTCAGTGTCAACTTATTCTGCCTTCTTTCCTCACATTGCTATGACTCTTCATTTACTCCCTTAACCACTCCCAACACTGACTGCTGCCCTCCATCCCAAATCACTGGTCAACTAATTCAATTAATCAAAGTAATTCTCCCACTCACTGTCCAGTGTAGTTATAATTCATACTGGGCAGCAATTCTCTAATCAGTCTGCCAAACCCTCAGAGCAGTCACCTCCCTTGGTAACTTCTTTACCTTCAATCACCCCCCACAATGACTGCCTGTGATCTAGTCCTTCCTCACACCACCACCTTCTCTCGAAGCTCACCTCTCTCCGCAACAACCCACTCCTCAAGTTGACCTTCCAGTCCCACCCCTCTTTGCGCAGATCCCCTCCAACCTGGTCCTCTCCGCTGCAGACTCGACTTCCTCCAACCTCATGCAGGACCCCCTCTTCCTCACGCAGACCCTCGCACACCCATCTCTTCTCTTGCCGACCCCCTCCTCTGTCCTCGCCTCGCACAGATCCGGATCACGAATACCTCCCTCCCATCGCGACTCCACTAGCCTTTGCCCGCCCCCGCCTTCCCGGTGTCACTCTCCCTATGCTGACATTGAGGCCTCTCCGCTGGGCCTCTTTCCGAAGCTGCCCCCACCCAGGACTAACCACGGCCCTCAGTACCCACAGAGCCCACTCGACCCAGCCCACCTCCTCGGATACCGCCCCCAGCCCCCAGCCACTCCCCCACTGCCCCCGGCCCTCACTCACCCGCCTCCCTCCGCTCGCGCAGCCGAACCTGCCGGCAGCGACACCTGACGGCGGCCCAATCAAAGCGCGACTTCTCTGCGGTGCCACCAATCAGCGGAGGGCGCGCACCAGCAGCAGTCAGGTTGCGTTGGCCGGCGCTTCTGAGCGGAGGAGGGTGGCCTCTAGTGGCTCTAGGGGGCATGCCACCTGATGCGCCCTACGGTCTCTACAGACCAGGTGTTTGATCCAGAAATGTTCCAGTCAGACCAAGGGGGGGGGGGGGGAGGCAGAGGCGGAGTTTGTGCCATTGCCCCTCTTCCATTTGTTTCAAAAGACAAAACAGGCTATGATATGCCTAGAGATCCAATTAATGTAAGTTGACAATGTTAACAATGTAAACAGGAGTCATAGGGAGACTGAAGACAAAGAGAAGCAGATAAGAATGTTAAGGGACAGAACAGAGATTTATTTATGAGGGATGCAAGAGGATGGACGTGGAAGACGAGACAAGTTGATTCCTATCTCCATACACAGCTTTTTTCTATCCTCCAGGCTTAGAACCAAACAAAACTGGGTTAGAATCCTGGTCTTACCTTTAATAACTGTGCAGGCTTGGACAAGCTACTTGACTTCTCTGGGCCTCCATTTTTCTCATCTGTAAGAGAAGGGTTAATTTTTTTTTTCTTTTTTGAGACAGTCTCACAATGTTGCCCTTAGTAGAGTGCCATGGCATCATAGCTCATAGCAACCTCAAACTCTTGGACTTCAGCAATTCTCTTGCCTTAGCCTCCCAAGTAGATGGGACTACAAGCGCCCGCAACAACACCTGGCTACTTTTCTGTTGCAGTTGTCATTGTTGCTTAGCGGGCCACACTAGATTCGAACCCTCCAGCCTCGGTGTATGTGGCTGGCGCTGTAACCACTGTACTATGAGCGGCGAGCCCTGTAAGGGGAGGGATTAAACCTAATTTATAGGTACTGATTATATGAAAGTATTTTCTGCTTGTATCATTCTTAATATTATTCTTGCATCTTCATTTTGGTTTCTCTGGCCCAAAACAGCTCCAAGGTCCCTGCTTCTTCTCTTCAACATTAGGCATCTTGCCACTTTACCAGTCAAGTGCCTCATTGTATGGACTCCCAAGACCTGTTGAATGGAGATAGCAATGATTCTAAGGACTGGCTCTAAGAAGAATACATGCCTTCGTACTTCATGTTCAGGCTCATACCTCCTCCAACACTCCAACCCTTCAAGTTATTACAGAATCTTCCAGGTATTTAATGTCTCTTGCCACCCCCCTAAAAATGTATACTCTATCCCTAGTCATCCACTGGAACAATCCAATTCAAGTTAGTGAAATAACATAAAAGTTCCTTATAAGTCTAAATTGCTTTTAAAATATTAAATATTGACCATAATAAACACCAAATCAATTAAATACTCCTATTACTTTCTATATTATATAGGATAATTTGTAATGAGTATTTACATATTATGGACCTGTCTGAGGCTCACAAGAAATAAGAAAAGTACACAAATATGTATGATTTTTCAGTGTAGTTATAATTCATACTGGGCAGCAATTCTCTAAACAGTAATTTCTTTTTTTTTTTCTAAACAGTAATTTCTCTAACTCCTCTAGCTGTCTTATTTCTCCTCCTATGATTCTCTCTTCCCACCCCCATCTCCTTAATCTTAGTAACCACCCTCTCAATCAAATAACAACCCTGCTGCTCTGGAAGATTATCTCCCTTCTTTATCTAAACATACACCATTCCAAGAAGTTACATTTACTTACTCATAGCTATTCCTTAACCTAGGTAAAGAGCCTCCACAACACAGGTTAACATTTTCTGTCTGTCCAAGAGTGACCACACTACAACTGCATAATTTTGCTGTCTGCTGTCTTACCAGGAGGAGTTAAGTAATGGACTCAAAAGAGAGGCGAATGCTTCTAAGGATACCCACAAATGAGGAAGGTAGGAAAAAAGATGCAAGGGAAGCCTGAGGGGAATGAAGGGAATGAGAGTTATATAGGGTGGGGTGGGAGTCTCATTAGTGGTGCCAGAGGACAATGTGGAGGGAATGGCTCTCTCCCCAGTGTGCTCTCTTAAGATTCGTGCATGTATCTTACTGTCTTGTAGGTGCATCAAGATAGTTGAGAGAAGAGACTAATAACCACCATGCCTACTCTATCTTAATTGGCCCTCCATACGGAAGCCTCACATCCCTGTTTCAACTCCAGCATTCATTCTTCTTCCTGCCAGAACAAAAGTCAGATCATACCTAGAACTGTGGAAACATGATCCTCTCAAATCCGAATATGCACTTTATGAAGAGAGGAGGAGAGGAGACCAGGAGGAATCCAAAGATACCCTGATGACCTTATGCTCTAGCACACCACTGGCCTTTACCTGCCGGGTTAAACTCATGTGGTGCCTGGAAACCTGTGCCTGCCTGTTCCATTCCCACACCCAGTCATCTTACCACACCCTTCACCTCACCTCCAGCCCAGGAACTAGGAGCTACAGAGAGGGAAGAGGAGGGAGATCAGGAAGAGGAAACTAATAATTCCCTGCCCAACCCCAGACCCACGCCCAGTGCAACCAACAAGTAGGCAAGCTTGTGAGGGGACTACTCAGAGGGAGTCCTGTGAGCAGCAAAAAGGTCTTAGCCTGGAAAAGACGAAAAGACGAAGAGAAGTAAGATCAAAGGTGAAGTAGGGGATGGAGTGGAGAGTGGGAGAGGGAAAAAGTGGGGGGCGGGTATGAAAATCGAGGCAAGAAATAGCAGGGCTTCAGACTGGGAGCAGAGTGGGAGTGGAAGACACACCTAGCTGAAGTAAGAGTTAATATTGCTCTGATCTTCTCAGGGAATTCTTTTCAACCTTGTAAAGAAGAGCACAGGTGTGAGAAGGAGGCGCCTTGGTCCTCTTCCTGATTCTAAGGAAAAGGTGACCTTGAACCAGCGGGTGTCTATCCCAGTGTCTGCCTCTAACCCTGAGCTTTCTCTGTCTTCCTCTGGTATCTGTTTATTCTGCGGTTTCCCCGCAGCAGCCTCCCCTGGGGAGATGGAGAGGTTGTTGGGGCAGGCCCAAAGCAGAGAAGAGGTTGGGCAATGTCACCCTTTTACACCCACAGAGTAGACGGATCGGGTTTCCGAGTTAAACCTAAGGAGCTTGGGGGAAGGGTGCTGGGGGCTCTCCAGTCCCCGTGGGTGCTGTCCTTTACTTGGTGCTGAAATCCGATGGGCGGCCTCATCCCAGGTGGGCCTACATCCTTGGCCTTAGGGTTGCGAATCTCAGCTCCTGCTAATTACCTGGCCTGTGCTGCCCACCCCCGCACGCTCATACCTAGCGCTGTGGCAGGCGGAAGGCGGGGCATGTGTGAGCCCCACCCCTGGAGACTGCGGCTCGGGCCTCCCTCTCCTCCGCCAGCCAGCCCGCCTGCCACTAGCTCATTGCGCTGGTCCTGCAGTCCGGTTGGTACTGGATCCCACTCTGGCTCCAGCCTCCGCACCGACCCTCGTTTCAGGTTCAGCCTAGGACCCGCTCTGGCCCTCAGTCTGTCGCGTTACAGCCTCCCTCCCGATTCTTGTCTTGCGCCAGCTCCTGCTCTGGGATCCCTTAGGCGGACCCCCAAGCGATGGCTGGTCCCTTCTCCCGTCTGTCTGCACGCCCAGGGCTCAGGCTCCTGGCTTTGGCCGGAGCTGGGTCTCTAGCCGCTGGTTTTCTGCTCCGCCCGGAACCTGTACGAGCCGCTAGTGAACGACGGAGGCTGTATCCCCCGAGGTATCGGTGCCTGAGGCGCGGGGCGCGAAGGGGGCACGGGGTGGGAATGAAGGTGAAGATAGAGAAGAGAACCTGGGCCACAGAGAAGAGCTATAAGCATGAAGGCCCTGGAGCAGAGGAGCTGTACAATTTGGAAACCTCAGTGGGGTTGGGGGTGGGGCAAAACCATAAAGCAAGAGCATTCCTGGGGACCTGTCAAGACCAGCTTCAGCCCTGCAAGTTCTAGCTATACCGCTGCCCAAATCCCTAATTGTAAGGCTAGGGACTATCCTTTTTGCTCTCCTCTATCTCCTTTACCCGCTGTTCTTCTCTGTTTCCTGAATTCCCCTCCTTAGTCTTTCCCCTCCTCCATCCCTAATGTGTTCATGGGAGGAAAGAACTGAGCAGGTCTGGGGGAACTGAGCCAGCCAGCCAGAGGCAGCTAGAACTGTTGGGAAAGAATAGACCCTGAAAGTCCCTAAAGAGATTACCAAGGCTTAGCCTCCTTCTAATTCCCCCTCCTCCCATGGGGCAAAGCCAGACATGGCTAACTGGACAGCTCCCAGCTGACCACACTGTGCCTAGGCCCCGGCCCTCCCTTTATGGTTACTGAGTACCCCTTCCCAGCGCTGAGTACCCAGACCTCCGAAAGCACAACAACTGCATGGCCAGTCACCTGACCCCAGCAGTCTATGCACGGCTCTGCGACAAGACCACACCCACTGGTTGGACTCTAGATCAGTGTATCCAGACTGGCGTGGACAACCCTGGCCACCCCTTCATCAAGACTGTGGGCATGGTGGCTGGAGATGAGGAGACCTATGAGGTATGGGACCCTCAGAGTCTCCCTGGTGATACACCTCATCTTCTCAGGGATCCCAGCTTCTTCCCCTTAAAGACCCCTCAGTTTCCCTCAAGACTCTAAGCCATCTATACTCAAGTTTTCTGACATAGTGAAATCAGTTCACAATTGAAGTCTGAGAAAGGATTCCCTCCTCTTAACCATTTTTCCCTCTTAAATCCCCCTCAGGTATTTGCTGACCTTTTTGACCCAGTGATCCAAGAACGACACAATGGATATGATCCCCGGATAATGAAGCACACCACTGATCTGGATGCTAGTAAGGTGGGTCAAATATTCCACTTCTGATTTGCATCTCCTGTGTACAGCATTCCATCTCCAGTCCCGTCACCTTGATTATTTCCTGATTCATGGTCATTATACTGCTGAGCTTTTAATCTTAATGTTGAGAAAGAATCAAATCTTAAGGAACAGCATATATGGAGATGAGAATGACCATGCCCCAAGGTGGGCATTTTGGGGAAGGGTACACAATGCCTCCTTTAATTGGTGTGCTTGACTAAAGGGCCTCTCCCTCCAAAGCATACAAGAGGAATACCTAAAGAACCCTCTAAATCTAAGTTCTCTCATTCCCCAAAAGGTCCCGAGTTCCCACCCACTTATGTTTCTGTGTCTTCCATTCATTTCTCTTGTCCCCCAGATCCGTTCTGGCTACTTTGATGAGAGGTATGTATTGTCATCAAGAGTCAGAACTGGTCGAAGTATCCGAGGACTCAGTCTGCCTCCAGCCTGCACTCGGGCAGAGCGACGAGAGGTGGAACGTGTTGTGGTGGATGCACTGAGTGGCCTGAAGGGTGATCTGGCTGGACGTTACTACAGGCTTAGTGAGATGACAGAGGCCGAGCAGCAGCAGCTTATTGACGTGAGGGCTTTTGAGAGGGAGCTGGATGGGAGGAGTAGACGGGAGGCTGGGCCAGATGAGATACATGGGCTCTGAGACGCTGGGGGCTACCATAAGGATTCTTAATGGAAGTGCCTTCACTCTCCTCAGGACCACTTTCTATTTGATAAGCCTGTGTCCCCTTTGCTGACTGCAGCAGGAATGGCTCGAGACTGGCCAGATGCCCGTGGAATCTGGTACAGAGCTACTCGTTACCTCTTTTGTCCTCATGCCCCGATAAATGCTTTTTTTCTCTATCTCTCCCAATTCTTGCCTTGCCTCTTGAGCTCTGTCCCACCCTCTCTCCTCCCCTCAGGCACAACAATGAGAAGAGCTTCTTGATCTGGGTGAATGAAGAGGATCATACCAGGGTCATCTCCATGGAGAAGGGTGGCAACATGAAGAGAGTGTTTGAAAGATTCTGCCGAGGCCTTAAAGAGGTTGGAGAAGAGTGTATAGAGGAACTAGGTAGCAGGACACAAGGAAAACTAGAGGGTAGCATAGGTAGATTGACACATAGCTTATCAACCAACTCAGGACTCTGCTGATAGTAAAGAGTCCCCATTAATCAAGCTAGGAAAAACCAGGACTGTCCCAGAAAACCAGGACATAAAGTCACCCTAAGGATAGGAAGAGAGAAAGAATCTCAGGAACCTAAGGAGTTAAATGGGGCAGTTGCCAGATAATGCAAAGCAGGAATAACTGAGATGGCAGGTCAGTGCCTGAAGTGTGTGGTATGGGCTGGTGGGGTGGGCAGATAAGAAAAATGCTTCAACCTACATTGAGGTAGGGGATGACAGACTGGTATGTTGGTGATTCTAATGTAACCACTTAGTTCTCAGCCAGGGTAAGCTTGACTCTGGATTCTATCATTCTGGTTAAAGTATCATGTCTAGGTTTTAAGCTGAGAGTGGGAAGAAGACTGGAGAAGATATAGAATGGCTCAAGTTCCAGAATACATGGCTCTAGATGAGGGGTTGAACTGAATCCTCAGTCCTTTGTGGATTGGGTCTCCATATTTAATTCCACATGAGAAATCCCTGTCAACCCAATTCCACTGTATGTTCTCATCTATACAGTTCTATTTTGGGCTCGCAAGGAAAGAGAGCTCCTCTTTTAGATTCTCACTGGGAAGTATCTACATTTTTGAGCGAGTAATACATAACATATTCTGACTATGAGTGGGTAGGGAAGTACTGTTTAAATCATATACCTCAGTTTTCTCATCTGGAAACTTAGGATAATGAGATTTTCTATATGTTAGGTTGTTGTGGGGACTAAGTGAAATAATGCAGGTCAAACACGTGGTCTACAGCAGGTGCTCAGTGAGTGTTAAAGTATTAGCTTCATTATTATTCTGGATGGAAGAGGTTTCCCCTTGTTCAGTGTGTAAGATATGCCCCCATGCAGTGTTTCTTTCTGAACCATAAGCAGGGTCCCTTTACTCAGGGTAGTGGTCTTTGTGTCCATCAGTCTTATGGACCCTCCATCTTCAATTCTAATAGCCATCTTCATGATTAGGATAGTTAAGTGAAACAAAAATACTGTTCCCATGCCCCCACTCTCTCTCACACACACATACCTATGAATCTGGCTTTTCTGCTCTGTTTTGACCTTTTTCTCTGCTTTCTCACATGTGCCCCTTTTATGACTAACAGAAAGCTGTCTTGCCTCTTCCTGTAACAAATCTTGTACCCTCATTTTCTGTCTGAAAAGACCCTTCCAAGCTCTAGACTCGTTAGCAGGGCAGAGAGAATCAATGCATTCAGAATTCACTGAATAATCAATCCTTTCTCAGTTCAGTTTACCACCTCTATTCATATTTCTAGATCACCCTTAATGTATCACTCCCTCAAGTTTCTTTGCGTCCACACACAAGATATTTTCTACCATCTTACCATTATGTACATCATAATTTTACAACATACGTGTGTGATAATGTGTTAATGAATTATATCATTCATTCACACCCGAGTTTCTGTTCTAGACATATTTCTAGGGTTCCTATGAGTCTAGCTAAGGGAGGATCTACATATTCCTGATTTTTCACTAACAGAACCTTTGTGGACTCAGGTGGAGCGGCTAATCCAAGAGCGTGGCTGGGAGTTCATGTGGAATGAGCGTTTGGGATACATCTTGACCTGTCCATCTAACCTGGGCACTGGACTTCGGGCAGGAGTGCACATCAAACTGCCCCTGCTAAGCAAAGTAAAGGAGTTGTGGGATTAGAGAGGGTGTGAATGAGAAAGGGGAGTGTGCATGGGGAGAGAGTGGGACCTTTGAAACTGGATCAAAGATGTGGCTAAAAGGTCAGAGCCAGGCGTACTGGCTCACACATGTAATCCCAGCTACTTGGGAGGCCAAGGTGGGAGGATTGCTTGAGGCTAGAAGTTTTAGAACAGCCTGGGCAACATAGTGAGACTCCTGTCTCTAAAAAAAGTAAATAGGCTTAGCACCTGTAGCTCAGTGGTTAGGGCGCTGGCCACATACACCAGGGCTGGCAGGTTCAAACCCAGCTGGGCCTGCTAAAAAACAACAACAAAATAGCCAGGCATTGTGGCGGATGCCTATAGTCCCAGCTACTTGGGATACTTGGGAGGCTGAGGCAAGAGAATCACTTAAGCCCAAGAGTTAGAGGTTACTGTGATACCATGGCACTCTACTGAGGGTGACATAGTGAGATTCTGTCTCAAAAATTTTTTTTTAATTTTAAAAAGTAAATAAAGAAAAAATAAAGGGTGAGAAGAGAGAGCTTTGAACAGGTTCAGGGTTCTTTCCGGTAGGACTGGACTCTGCCTCTGTTGGCCCTGTCTCCAATCCCTATCTCTCCTCTAGGATAGCCGCTTCCCAAAGATCCTGGAGAACCTAAGACTACAAAAGCGTGGCACTGGAGGCGTGGACACTGCTGCCACTGGCAGTGTCTTTGACATCTCTAATTTGGACCGACTGGGCAAGTCAGAGGTGAGATCCTAAGGGATTAATGTGAGGAGAGGTGTAGGTCTGTAGGGGTTGATATGTGATGCTGAATGAGCCTCAGGAATATAATATAATTTGAAATAAAACGCAAGTTGAGTTGGGAGACAATTGGAAATGAGTTCCCAAAACAGTCAAGTCAGTCAGTGCTAAAGAAAGAAAGTCAGATTGTGGGAAACAGAGATCAAGGATTAGTATCCTTCAGGTGGAGCTGGTACAACTGGTCATCGATGGAGTAAACTATTTGATTGACTGTGAACGGCGTCTGGAGAGAGGCCAGGATATCCGCATCCCTGCACCTCTCACCCACAGCAAGCATTAAGTCCCCATCACCAGCAGATGACTCAACAGCCCCAGCACTTCTGCCCATTCCAATGGTGGCCCTTTCTACTTGTCCTGGACATGCCCCACTCCACCCCCCCCCCCGCCTCCATCTTAGTAAAGCCTCCTTGCTATGCTCCAGCTGTCTGTGTTATTTTTAATGGTGGGGATGAGGAGGGAGCAGCCTCCAGGAAATGAAAAGAGGCAGTAGGGTATTTATGATGGAAAGACACTCCGGATAAGGCATGCCAGGAACACTGATTCTCAGGTGGGTGGAAAGCATTAGCATTTTACCCATACTTCTCATCAACCTCCTGAGAATAATTAGGATGCATTTCTGTTTGCACTTTATTCATTATGATTTAATGACTTAACAATATCCCTCAACTGTACAGACAGGCTGATAGCAGGTGGACAAGGAAGCTGATGGTCAGTGCCAGATCCCAGGAAGGTTGTGACAAGTCCTGGAGACCCGAAGCTGTGCTTCGACCTAAAATGAGACAGGGAATGAGATAATATCACAACTCTGATCCTAAGAGGCATTGATACTTGGAAAGTAGCTCTCTGCCTGTCAACCCCTTCACTCCAGGAACCTCCCTGGGTGGGTTCTAAAAACCAGACAGTACCAAGTTAGGGGTCAGGTTGTGGGTCAGAAGATGGAGGGTCAAGCTGTGTAGTTGGAAACTCACCCTGCTGTTCTGGGCTCTCCTTCCCCTCATGCTGGGCCCATGCAACTGCTCGTCGCTGCTCAGGACTCAGAAAGGCCATTTGCTCAGGAGTGACAGCCACAGCCTGAACACTGGTGAGACTGGATAGTTGGGTGGGACTGAACACCACCTGGGGGCAGGGACA
Organism: Galago senegalensis; assembly: GCA_963575145.1. Lineage (NCBI taxonomy): Eukaryota > Metazoa > Chordata > Mammalia > Primates > Galagidae > Galago > Galago senegalensis. Next base: position 1,866 of record CAUYTI010158868.1, on the reverse strand, counting down.
GGAATCAATGCATCTCTGTAGTTCCTGTTGGGCCCTGGCTCCTCCTGTGTTCACTTTAGACCCCAGTCCATCATTACTTACAGCAAATTTAGGAGGAGGGATGACAGAAATGGCAAGAGGAGTAAGACCCTGGATCTGTCCCCACAGCAGTGCTGAAAGAGCCAGGTCTGGGATCCCAGCTGTTTAAACAATGGGATGGGCGTCTAAACACGGTCTTAGAGTGACTTGCTTCTCTTCAAACCTATAGAGCTTCTCCACTACTCCCAAAGTATGCTACCATAGATTCTCCCCAGCACATTTCCAGCCCCTTCCCCAAACTTCCATGATCTCTGCCTTAATAATCCCAGGGCAGGCCAGGCACTGTGACTCACACCTATAATCCTAGCACTCTGGGAGGCCAAGGTGGGTGGATTGCTCAAGCTTGGGAGCTCAAGGCCAGCCTTAGCAAGAGTGAGACCCTGTCTCTACTAAAAATAGAAAAATCAGCCAAGTGTGGCAGCTCATATCTATAGTTCCAGCTACTTGAGAGGCTGAGGACAGAGGATTGCTTGAGGTTGCTGTGAGCTATGACACCATGGCACTCTAGCCTGGAGCAATAGAGTGAGACTCTGTCTCCAAAAAAAAGAAACTCCCAGGGCAGCCCTCCACACAGTATTTGAAAACCAAACCCTGACAACTAGCACCAACAGTGGCCCAGCCTTTCTACCTGCTATTGTGCCAATTTCAGTGAAGATCTCAGGCCCCCAGTTACTAACTGGGCCAAAGCCACCAGGCAGCACAAGGAGCTGGGCCAGAACTTCCAGCTGTTCCTCAGAGCACTGGAGATGTAGGTTGCCCAGGAATAGAGCCGCTTGGCTGTAGGAGAGTGGAAAGGAAGAAAAAACTCAGCCTCCGTGATAAGGTTTGTGGTTATGAGCTAAGGGAAGATAAATGCTTCAGACGAGTCCCTTCCTCCAAGAGACTGCACCTTCATGATCCTTCCCTTCCCAGTAAACCCACCGTTGCCTCAGTACCACTTCCTATACCCCCCTTCACAGGTGACCTAAACTCCCAACTGCTGATATGCTGTAGCTCTTCGGGCCGCAGTCCACAGAGAGTGTAACCCAGTGCTGTCAGGTGAATGAAGTCCAGGTGGCTCACGTGCCGACCACTCTGCCGTAGGAAACTGGAGACCACAGCCCGGAGCTGGGGTGGGAGTAAAAGGCACAGAATAAGGACAGAAGTTACAGGGAATTAATGGATGGAGAAACAATTAAACAATGATAGGTGCTATTGGATTATATTCTGTTATTATTAACACTTCAGAACCCAGTAGCCACAGAGAAGGTTGAGAACCCAAAAAAGAAAAGGAGAGAATGGGGACAGCGCCTGTGGCTCAGTGAGTAGGGTTCAAACCTGCCCTGGCCAAACGGCAACAACAAAAATAATAGCCAAGCATTATTGGGGCGGGCACTTATACACCCAGCTACTTGGGAGGCTGAGGCAAGAAAATCGCCTAAGCCCAGGAGTTGGAGATGGCTGTGAGCTGTGACACTACAGCACTCTACTGAGGGTGATAAAATGAGATTCTGTCTCTACAAAAAAAAAAAAAAAAAGGAGAGAAAAAGAGGAGGATTTAGGGACAAGAGGCTGGAGAGAGTATCATGTGTCCAGGGCCTTAGAGTGAATAAATCACAGAGTCCCTACAGTTACTAGCAAGGGATATTAAGAAAAAATAGCGGGCCTGCCAAACAACAATGATGGCTGCAACCAAAAAATGGCCAGGCATTGTGGCAGGCGCCTGTAGTCCCAGCTACTTGGGAGGCGGAGGCAGGAGACTCGCTTGAGCCCAGGAGTTGGAGGTTGCTGTGAGCGTGATGCCATGGC
>CAUYTI010158867.1:0-42426 GCA_963575145.1 Galago senegalensis | reverse complement strand
GAGTGCTTACATCCTACTAATCAACATAGCCTTCACCTCATTTACCCAATTACAGGATTAAGACATTTGTGTTCTATACCTGATAGATCCAACTTGTACTTGCAATATGCTCCATAGGTGTGGTCCCCCTACTAACCCTCCCTCTATCGACTCACCCGACAGATAGGTTTTAATGGCCAAGGAGGGCAAGGGCCAAGTCCCTGGGTTAGGAGAGGTGGGTCCAGCGGGTTCTGACCATGGTCCCGGGGCAGGTGCAAGCTGGGCAGGTGAGGCTTTGCCAATGTCAGGGCTGAGGGCCGCTCATCAGCCTGCACCCTAAGGAACACTATAGCCCCATAGAGCACTGCAGCCCTATGGAGCACTGTACCTCGTGGATCATAGCAGCCCTATGGAACACTGCACCCCACAGAGCACAGCAGCCCCCGTCAGACTGAGCCTCACAGAGCACTGAATCCAGGGAGCACTGCAGCCTTATGGAACACTGCACCCAACAGAGCACAGTAGCCTCTCATCAGACCGCAGCCCTACGGAGCACTGCACCCTGTTCCATGGGCACTCAGGGACTGGCCCCTCAGTCCAGACCCTTTTATGTGGGGTCATGCCCTCCCTGGCCCCTTAGCTCCCTGAGATCTCAGGCAGAGAGGTTGGCAGGGGACCCTCTGAGGAGTAGAAAGGTCCCACTCAGGGCCGTTATTATGCCTGGAAAGAATCTTATTTCTTGGCTTTCTGAGCAGAAGAAAACTACCACTTCAATGAATGGCAAAGAAAGCTAAATAAATACTCTTCAGAGAGCATTGAAATGAGATCCTGATGGCAGGGCCATCTGCTGCCTGTGGGGCACCCAGGGGCAGTGCCACAGCAGTGGCTGGAGGCTGACGTGTCCATTGGGGGGACAGCTGGGTGGCAGGGCTGTGGGGTGCAGGGTGGGGCAACTGGCAGCTGCCAAGAGCACCTTGGCAGCCTGAGTGACTTGACCCTGAGGTGACCTGAGCCCCAAGAGGTAGGAGGAGTTTCTGTCACTGTTTCTGAGCTGTAGCTTGAAAGGCCTCCTCGGGTGCTGCTGGCCTGGAACTGGTTTCGAAATTTCAATAATAGGCTTAGTGCCCATAGCTCAGTGATTAGGGTGGCAGCCACATACACTGGAGCTGGCAGGTCTGAACCTGGCCCAGGCTTGCTAAAACAACAATGACAACAGCAACAACAACAACAATGAAAATAGCCAGGCATTGTGGTAGGCGCCTGTAGTCTCAACTACTTGGGAGGCTGAGGCAAGAGAATCATTTAAGCCCAAGAGTTTGAGGTTACCATGAGCTGTGATGCCTTGGTACTCTACCGAGGGTGACATAGTGAGACTCTGTCTCAAAAAAAAATTTTTTTTTTTATAAGAAATCCCAGCTCTCCTTTGTCCTCCCAGCACTTACTGGGGTCTCTCCATCTTTACCTGAAACATGACAAATCTGGGCGGACTGGGCTGCAGGTGCTGGGCGGCCTCTTCGTCCTAGCAGCCTGGCGTGGGGCCAGAGGAGGCCGCAGCTCTGTGCTCCCTGCAGCAGCTTCCGTGACAGCTAAGAACCGCCTGTGGTGTGAGTGCAGACAACACTGCCCAGAGGCTCTGTCGATCATGTCAGGGTCATCACAGTGTCCCCGAGGCGATTTCCACACTCACACACTGACAATAGACTATGCTGCCTTCACGCCCAGGGGTAAGTGTGAAAGACAAGCCCATGGCACCTCTGACTCCTGAGACGCCCTTGAAGGCCATGATCATGGTATTGGGAGCCCAGAGGCTGAAACACAGTGGCTTTGCTTGCAGAGGAAGAAGTCTGGGTGTCTGGAGGCCGTTTGTTGGCTGTGAACAAAGAGCACTGTGGAGTGAGATCCAGGAATAGGGCCAGGCCCTGGGATAGGCTAGGATGGTCAGGGCAGACTCCTAGCCTGACCGTGGACGTGGGGCCACTCAGAGCAGGTGTCCATGGGCGGTCTCTGCCATGCAGGAAGCGAGGTGGGGCCCTGTGGCGCACTTGGGGTGGCCAGAGGGGCTGATCAAAGGACGTCTCAGCAGAGCTGATTGCAAGAAGCACCACTGGGGTGATGACCAAGGTCCTGACTATAGAGAAGCTCAAGACAATGGCACTCAGGTCTCCCATCACCATGTTCCTGGATGGGAGAGAATTCTGGCAGGGAACACCTGTGAGGGACACCCATGGGGGACACCTGAAGGACACACCTGGAGGGGACACCTGGCAGAGACACCTGTGTGGGACCTTGGAGAAGACACCTGGATGTCACTCCTGGGTGGTGACCTGCTATTTCCCAGGAACTGCCCAATTCTATCCCAGGACCCTGGTTAGGTTCTCCTGGCTCAACCTCCAAAGGAGAAGAAAAACCACCTGTGTGCTTGACACCTAACGAACGTCCTTAGATCACTCACAGCTGCCTCCTCCAGTCAACCTGACACTCACCTTGGGGCCTTCCTGAGCGCCAGTCTCCAAGGGCAGCCAACTCCCCACCCCACCCCCGACACCCTGCCCAGAGTGACCCAGACACATGTTGGGAAGTCAGCCCTCTGGTCTCGCCCTGGTGCACAGCCTCATCCCCTGCCCCACTCGGTCGCAGCTTCCATCAGTCTGGGCAAGGGATGATATACAGGGAAGACTGAACAATTAATTTCAAGCTTCCTTCCTTGATTTGAACTTAATTTGCTTATGTAGTTTTTATTTGAAGATGTTCTCTTCCCATCAAAAAAGCAAAACTCAAAGTAAGAGCTAAATTTAGCTCTGTGACAGGAATACAGTTCTGAGGAGTCCAGGCTGGGGGCAGGAGAGCAGGCAGGGTGGGCAGCAAGCGTCCAAGTCCCCACGTGGGGAGCCGCAGCTCGCAGCCCGCCTGGGAGCACTCTCACCACAGAACCTGTCTCTCTGCATCAGTGGTGGATTTAATTAGTCACATTAACTGGCAACTGAGGAGCAGATCCAATTAAGGGGCCCTGCCAACCCTGACGTCTTGTGCCGGGAGAGCACATGTGGCATTAGAATCTGGGGAAGGGGCCATCTCCTTCCTCAAGGGAGCAAGACCCTTGGCATGCTGGGGTTGGAAGACTGTTCTGGGCCAAAGGCCCCCCAGGCTCCTTCCAGGGTGGAGAGCAAGCTGCCTCTTTGGGGACCCTGGATCCCAGAGACAGGACGCCTGGGCAGCGTGGCCTTTCCAGGACGGCCTGATTGCTGAGCCTCGAGAGCACTCGATCTCAGGGCCCCAAGTGTGGTGTTGTCAGAGTGATTTGTTTCCTCTGGGTGATGTTGAGAGGACTGGACAGCCAGTAGGCTTCAGAAGGTCAGGAGAGTAGAGATTCAGGTGGCCAGGTGCCAGACAGGAAGGTAGAGACTGCAAGTGGCTGAGGACTGCAGTGCTGGGAGGAAGCTTTCAGAAAAGCACTCCCTACTTAATGAGAGGGCCTGGAATGGCCTGCTCTGGCCTGGCTTTTTTTTTCCTTTTTGCTTTTTAACTAACACATACCTTGGAGTGACTGGAAGGCTCCAGCATGCTGAGAGAGCTCCTGGCGCTCACATGTACTGGGCACCAAGTCCAGCATGGCTGTCCCATACTGTGGCACAGCCTAGGTAGCTTTCATGTGGGGCCTGCAGAGACCTCTCGCCTTGGGGTGGGGAGAAGTTGCACACACGTGCTTTAGTCACTCACACGCATGAACATGTATGATCATCAGGCTCCACCCAGAGGCCAGATGGGTGTGTTTCTACCTAGTGTGTGAGTGGACCTCAAGTGTCGGCCCCTCAGGGTGCATGAGGCAAGCAGAAGGCAGGTGGGCACAGGGCGTTCCCTGAGAGGCAGACTCCACAGGGCACAGGGCACAGGTCTCTAGGAGGTCCCTGAGGGGCAGGAGAGGCAGACTCCACTGTGTCACCCCACATGTCAGCCAACGTTGATTTGTTTTCACATTTTTGAGGCCTAAGGAAGGTCCACAGACTCCTACAGGTCACTCAAAGAGCACGGGGCAGAGGACAGGACAGTCAGGAGCCCTGAGGATGGCCTGCGGCCCAGGAGCTCCTGCCTCTGGAGTACATGGATGTAGGGAATAGGGATGGCCAGAAGTGTCCCATCCAGAGGTGTCTGGACAAACAGCATTTCCCAATAGCACAGAAGAAGGGCAGCTGGCACCTCCTGGTGACAGGAGGACGGCCTGGGACTGAATGTTCTAGAGTGGCCTGGGGGTCTGGCCCTCTGGCTGACTGGTGTCCTGCCCACTGCCCTATCCCTGTCCTGGATATCTTTCCCCTGACCACACTCAGCCTGGGTGTTGGGCTGGGTGGGGTCAGGCCTCCTCTGGTCTCTGATTCTGAGGCTCTAAAAATGTCTCATGAGTAAATTTTAGAACATCCCAAGACAAGAAAATATCTTTTTCTTATTATGAAAAGCCAAAAACTCACTGTTGAAGAATTTCATCCATTAAAAGTTTGCATTTGGATAAAATGAACTTCCATTCAGCCTCACAGCTGCTTATAGCTGGGAGATGGAGCCAGAGATGACCACCTACCCCTCAGGTACCCTGGGCAGTGCCAGGCCTGCCTCTGGGACAAAGTGGGGGAGAGCTCAGCATCAGTGCCCCTGGCCAGCTTGGAGCTCCCAAACACGCAGAGGCTGGATGGGGCTGGGGCCGTGGGGCTCTCAGGCAACAACACGTTCAGCTTCTTTGTGGGATGAGGGTGGCTCTGGCCAGCTCAAGCCTCTACAGGGCAGGGCAATGGCCCCCTCACCAACAGGGGCGTGGGTCCCTGAGGCTATGGACAGCTGAGTGGAGGCCACCAAGGTGCTGCCAAGGGATGGGGGAGTCATTATGTCTGCTGAGCACCCTGACATGGGGCCACCTGAGGATGCTGCTGGCACACGCTGTGGTGAAGGCCGGGGAGGGGCCCTCAGGAGGGAGGAAGAGGGCTTAAGAGACAGGGGCTGAGGTGAGCATGTGGGATCTTCCTGACTGTCCCAAGCTAACAATGGGGTCCACAGCTCCTGTTTGTAGGGCTGTAGGGCCAGGGTGTGAGAGCTCCTCTGGTCCTCTAGCCCACCTCCTGCCCTGCCCTAGTGGCCCCACATGACCTGAGGCAGCTTGGGCAGCATCTAGTTCCCACTGGCCTCTTGACTGCAGCATGAGTTCACCAGGCTGCACCTGCACCAGAGGCCTCTCCTGGGGGCCCTGTGCTGCAGGTCCACAGGCACCACAGCCACAGGATGCTGCCCAGGCCCCAACTGTGGAGGCATAGCACCAAGCAGGGGAGGGAGAGTCTAGTTGGTGTGTGTCCAGGTGGGGTGTGTCTAGGTGGGGATGGGTCCAAGTTGGGGTGTGTCCAGGTGGGGTGTATCCATGTTGGGATGGGTCCAGGTGGGGATGGGTCCAAGCTGGGGTGTGATCAGATGAGGTATGTCCAGGTGGGGTGTGTTCAGGCTGCCTTTAGGGGTTGACATCCAGGCTTGGTGACCTTACTCCAGCATAGATGGATGACATGCTTTCTTGTCATGAACTTGGGCAGGAAATTCCGCTTTGGCCTCAAGGGTTCTACTTGAGCTATATGGGTGTTTGGAAAGCTGCTCAAGCTCCCCTCTAGTTTCAGGGTGAGGAAAGCAGCTCCACAGGGTGCTGCAGGGGGAGGCTAGAGTGTCCCCAAGGGTGACCCTCAGCGCAAAGCTAAGGGTGACCCTAAGCCCAAAGCCCGGGATCAATGACATGCTCAGCGAAAAGGAAAATTACATTTCTGGGATATTTTTCCAGTGTTTCACTTTGATAAATGTTTTTAAAAATGTGCTAACCATTCTGTTCAGCTGTCTTTATTACAATCATTCTCCAGTCCTCTTATGAACACCTGGTTCCCTGATGCAAGATGCATGGAGCCAGCCACAGCACCACATTCTCCCAGCCCCATCTGCACATGTTGCAGGACCAGGAGTGGGCAGTTGGCCCAGCTGGGCCCCAGTGGACCTTGGCACTTACCAAGGCAGGAGAAGTCCCCTGTGAGCTCCTGGTTGCACTGGGTAGGTCTGCTCTCCTGCCCCCAGGGCCTGGCTGACTCTTGGGTGCACAGGGCATGACACATTTGAAAACTGGATGATTTCACAGCAAAAGCCTCTGGGTGACCACTGAGAGCAGAGGGGACTCTGGTGCCATCTGTCAGCATGGCAGCTGGCTGGACTCTGAACTGTAGGGGCTCTCGTTCCACCAGTTGGAGCAGGAGCCTGGAGTAGACAGTACCTGTCACCTGTGTCCTTGCACTTTTGTACCCACAGCTTCTCACTTCTGGAGTCAAAGGGCCCTGCATGGAGGTACTGCAGCATCCACGTGGACCTGGCTGCCCTGCTGGGGAGCTGCCAGGGCACAGGCCCGTGGGGATGCAGAGGTGTGTCTCACCCAGAGCATGGTCCCAGCACTGGGGCCAAGCAGCCCTGGGTGGGGCTGCTTGAAGAAGTGTTTGGGAGCATGATCTGAGTGTTCTGCAAGTGTCAGCTCAGTCACAAAGGACAGTGGGACCAGGGGCTCAGGGTCCTCTTTCTCTAGCACTGGCTCCCTGAGTGGTGTGCAGCAGGTTCCAGCCCAACCCCTGCTCAGCTGGCTGTCAATGGCCTGAGCCTCCTCTCCTAGGTCTGCCCTGTGCTGTCCTAGCTGGAGCATGGTGTCCACTCACCCTCACCATAGCTCCCATCCTGTGTCCAGGCCCCTGAGGGCTCTCCTCAGTAGCCTCCCACCCCTCCTGACCAAGAGGGCCTCTGGCCTGGCTACCTGTGTTTCTGTCTGGTGTCCGCCACTGGAAGGCCACTGTAGTCTCTGGCCTGGTCTAGGCCAGGGATCAAGGATTGCCAAGTCCTGCCCATATGGCCTGAGTTGCCTCAAGCCAGCTTCAGTGTCCAGGCACTATGTTCCTCTCTGGGGGTGCTCATGACAACAGTTGGGTTGAGAGTCTTGAGCCACTGGCCTAGGTGGTCTCTGCCCAAATTTAAGTCCCACACTGGATCTCTTGTGAGCTGCTGTAGTCATTATGGTCAAAATTTTTCCAGAAGATGTGGAATACTGGTGCTGGGTGAGCTGGTTGTCAGCAGGACTGAGACTCCCTCCACAAGCAGCAAACTCTGGGCCTTTGGCAGTGCTTGGGCAGAAGAAGTTGACCACTGCTCACAAACACTGAGTGGTGACCCTATGCCCAGCCTGGCCTCTGCCCACAGCAGGCTGAGGACACAGACACCAGCACCTGACTGGCTCCTGTGGTTCCATCTCAGTGGCTTCCAGCTGGGGCTGTGATTAATCACAATATGCAAATAGCTCATATAAAAAAATTAATCATGCCAGGATGGTCTGATTCATTATTCAACAGGAGTTGTGTGCATAGAATTCTAAATGACATGCTGAATCAAGGGTCAAGATGACTGTTCAGTATGACAGATCCATCATTACCAAGACATCCCGCACCTCTGCCAGCTCTGGCGCCCCTCTCGTACCCTGGTATTTGGGGTTTCCTTGGTCTTGTAGCAACTTGACACAGGCCTTGTAGGGTTCCAGGGTATAGGGGAGCCTGGATCCTCCTTGCTCTGGGTGGCCAGCCTGCTGGATGAGCCCCTAGGGTCTGCAGGGAGGCAGCCACAGACCACCCACTCCTGGGCCTCTCTGCAGGAAGGCTTCCTTCTGGGAAGGCTGACATGGAGTCCCTGTGTAGCCCAGCCAATGGGCCCCCAAGCCTGGGTGTGCCAGCCTGGAGGGGTCCCCCTGGCATGATCTCAGGGCCCCAGAAGGGAGTCTCTCAGCACCCACTCATCCCAAACCCTGGGATCTGCCTGGACCCTACTGTGGCAGCAGCCCAACTAGGGACTGCGTGGCTTAGCCCCTCAGGACATCCTGCAGAGTAGCCCACTGTCCCTTGAATCTCACTCAGGGATCGACATTGATTTCATAAGGCCAGAAGAGACATCATGATAGCCCTGCCCTGGGAGGTCTTAGTAGGCAGTATGAGATGTGTGGCAACCAGGGGCAGGTGTGTGAGGTGGGAGGCCCGGCAGAGGAGGGAGCTGGCCTAGGATGGGGACATGTAAGTTCTGACTTGAGCCGTGGGCCAGCCTGGCCTGTGGTGGGATGAGGAATGTGGATGACAGCGGATAGTCATGGCTACCTCCCTCCGCCCAGCCCCTAGGACCCGAGCAAGGGAGGGGATGCCCACTCTGTCCAAGGTAGAGCCTTTCTTTCCCTCCACTTGGTCCTTTCCAGAAGAGACATTAAGGGCCAAACATCCCAATTAGGCACATGCAACCTGAGACTGACCACCAGCCTGACTTTGAGCAGAGCCTTGGGGATGAGGCCCGAGTAGGGTGGGGGATTCCTCTCTCCAGTGCACCTGCCTGTTCCTCCACTGCCCAGATGCCTCCTGAGCTGCTCTTGGGTGACTCCTATGGCTGCTGGCATGTTTGTACTAACCAGACCAATGCTGCCTTGTCTCTGATACAACAGGTTGCCCTGTGACCCCAGCACCTGCCACCCATGGACAGAGACTGGACCCAGAGGGCCCCTGGGAGCAGAGCATGTGGCCACAAGCTTGCAGAGACCCAGGCTGTCTGCACAAGGGGACAGAGGTTTCCCCTAGCGACATAAAGCCAGTGAGAAAGGATGGAGCTCTAGGGGCACCAGCTGCTTTCTGAGTTGGTCGGGATGCTCATAGGCTGTGGGGTTCAGCTGGACACTGTGCGGCTCATGCTCCCAGGGCTTCTAGTGTGGGGTCAGCATTCCAGAGCCTTAACTCTAAATATCTGGGTACTGTGGGGTTTGACTGCCATGGAGGAGCTGGGGTCTGACTGCCATGGAGGAGCTGGGTCTGGGAAGGAGCCTCCACAGGACTGGTGACCCCTGCACCCCACCCTGCTGCCCTGGCAGGGCTCTGGCCCCCCTCTAACCTCATCCTTCAGGGCTCACAGGGGCATGATGACCTCAGGCAAGCTGTAGGCAGTGCTGTACTCCTGTCCCTCAGACCCCTCCACACCCTCTCCCCAGCCCCAGGGTTCTGGGCCTGGCCTGGGCGATTACACTGCTTTGGAAAGTGTTTCTCCTTGAGTTCGGGGCAGTAGCTTTCTCTCTTGCTCCCACAGATTCCAGGTTGCTTCTAAGAAGCTGAGGGCATCAATGGCAGGCACTTCAGGGACATGACTGACCACTTCTCTGGCTGCCCCTCTAGCTGCCTGACCCAGCGGGAAGGTGTGCACTTGCTCCTTCCAGGGAGGCCGTGTCAGTCCATGAGGCATCCACCTCTGACCCGAACCTCTCCCACCAGCCCCAATAGGGCACAGGTCTGGGGAGCACATGTCGCAGTAAGGGGCGGCTTGGGGGCCATCACCCTATATCTGCACAAGGCTGGGTTCTGTGTCCTGTTCTGCCTGGTCTCTGAGGGCCCAGGCCAGGTTCTAGGCTTATAGTAGCCTCTCCAGGTCACTACCCCCATAGGAGGCCCTTTGGCGGGAATGGGTCTGGGAGGAGGGCACTGCAGGAACCCTGGCCACTCTGCTCTGTTGCCCTCTGTACTGGAACCAGCTCCTGCCCCTGTGCTGGTTTTACGGATGGCCAGTTGTGACTTCAATGCCCCACTTGTCCCTACTACAGGCACCTCTGGGTGGTCCTGATCTTCAGGATGGGGGCTACTGGCACCCCACAAGGGCTTGCAAGGCCCTCCCTGGGCTCCTGCTGGACCCATGTAAGCACCTAGTGCTGGAGAACAGGCCAGGGAGGCCTCACTTGGGTGAGACCTTAACTCAAGCTCTGAGGAATGAAGGTACATCCATGCTGTACCCCACACAAGGAGAAGTGTCCTTGCTGTACCCCACACAGGGAGGGGTGTTCATACTGTACCCCGTACAAGGAGGTGTGCCCATGCTGTACCCCACAAAGGGAGAGGCATCTATGCTGTACCCTATATAAGAAAAGGTGTCCATGCTGTACCCCACACATGGGAGAGGTGTCCATGCTGTACCCTACACAAAGGGGCTGTTCATGCTGTACCCCACACGTAGGAGAGGTGTCCATGCTGTACCCCACACAGGGAGAGGTGTCCATGCTGTACCCTACACAAAGGGGCTGTTCATGCTGTACCCCACACATGGGAGAGGTGTCCATGCTGTACCCCACACAGGAAGAGGTGTCCATGCTGTACCCCACACAGGAAGAGGTGTCCGTGCTGTACCCTATATAAGAAGAGGTGTCCTTGAAATACCCCACACATGGGAGAAGTATCTATGCTGTACCCCACACAGGGAGAGGTGTCCATGCTATACCCCACACAGGGAGAGGTGTCTATGCTGTACCCCACACAAGGAGAGGTGTCTATGCTGTATCCCACACAGGGAGAGGTGTTCATGCTGTACCCTACACAAGGGGGCTGTTCATGCTGTACCCCACACAGGGAGAGGTGTCCATGCTGTACCCTATATAAGAAGAGGTGTCCTTGATATACCCCACACATGGGAGAAGTATCTACGCTGTACCCCACACAGGGAGAGGTGTCCATGCTATACCCCACACAGGGAGAGGTGTCTATGCTATACCCCACACAAGGAGAGGTGTCCATGCTGTACCCTACACAAGGATAGGTGTCCATGCTGGACTCCCTTCAAGAAGCAATTGTCCATGCTATACCCCCAACCGGGAAAAGTGTCCATGCTGTACCCCCAATCAGGAGTACATATCGCATTCCAGAACCAGATAGGGCACCTTTTCCAGGCACAGGGAAGAGCTGGAGGCAGGGCAGGTGTGACCAAGCTGGGTCACCCCAGGAGTGGAGGCCATATCAGAGCTGAGAGCCTTGGGGGCCAGAAGCTGGGCTGAGGTGTGGGGTCCTGAAGTAGCCCAGGGCCTCCTTTGAGGAGAATGGGCACTGCAGTAGCTGGGCCGGTCCCACTGTCCTGTGCAGTCACAGCACTGCCCGGCCCAAGCTCTTTGGGGTGGGGGAGAAAGGAAGCAGTGCAGGGACCCAGTGACCCTAAGGTGAGTCTGTTGCCTCTAGCTCTCCCCTCTACTGTCTCCACCTCCCAGTGAGACAGAGCTTCCCACCTCCCCTGGCTCCAGATGAAGAAGAGTGTGTAACAGTTACATAAGAGTGGCCAACTCCAGCCTTGGTCCTCAGCGGAGGGGGACGGCTTCTGCCTCTCATCTGGTAATGAGGTCTGAGAGCTCCTGGTTCAAGGCAGACAAAGGCAGTGTGGGCACTGGTTCCCAGTGGTCTGTTCTCCTGAAGCCGTCAATTGCAAACGCCCCCTGGGCTCTGGACTTAGCCTCCCAGGCCAACAGCACCTTTCTTCTTGGCATTCTTCCACCAGCTCTGCCGTGAGCTCAGACCTCAGAGGACCCATAAAGCTCCATTGCTTCTCCTCAAAGGCAGCTTCTGGAGTTGGTCTCATGGCCCTCACCAGCAACGCTCTAGAGTCTCGAATCCCAGGCCTTCAAATGCCAGCAGGACCCACAGGCTTTTGATGTGCACTCCAGAAATAAAACTGAGTGACTCTGAGGGACGCATCTGCCTTCCCTTTGATTGTTGCATGGTGACAGGGGCCCTGGGCTTTGGTTACAAAGTACAGAAATTTTAAACAAACCTTTTGTTGTTAAAGGAAGAGAATCATGTTTACTGGTGCGGGCTTCCCCGAGTGGAATGCCAGATGATGGGCTTTTAAAGTTTTACTTCTAACTGTAATGTCCACACCCAGTGATGGGGGCCCAGGACTTGGCGGAAGGATGGACCTCTCCCTGTCTAAAGAAAAGACTTTCAAATGCTGGCTTTCAGCGGCTCCTCCTGCATCTCCCAGACCTGCCGCCAGGGTGCTGTGCCTGGTGTGACCATGGTGTGTCTGTCAGAAAAGGCTGACACAGCAGATGCATTGGCATGGGGCAGGGTGGCCAGCTGGGAGCCGATTCCTGACCTGTGGGATGGCCACACACTGAGGTTGACCAGTGGCATCAGAGGACACCTGTGGGTCCTGCACTGGGAATAGGGACATCCTCAAAACACAGGGTGGCTCTCGGCATGTGCCCCTGTGGACGAGGGGTCCTGCTGTCACATGTCAAAACTCCGCACATAGCTACACCTCTTTGAGGGTGGGCTTTCCCTCTCAGATCCTAGAGAAGTGACAGGTGGCAACAGTCTCTTCTTAAGACACAGAAAAAATATGGTCTGGCCATATGGTGCGCACTATCTGCCTGTTTGGGGGTCCTCAAGTCAGACATAAGGGAAGTGTGGGTCCCTACTTCCTGCAGCCTCTGCCATCCAGGCCTGTAGCCCCAGGATCCAGGCCTGCAGTACTTGGATCACAGCTTGGTTCAATATCTCTCACACACGTCTTGTGGCAGAAAAAAGGGGCAAGCCTGGTCTGTGGGTTCACTTGGACTTGCTGATGTTGTATTCAGGATGCTCCATTGTTCCTGAAGGCCCTGAACCCACAGCGATTCACTAAGCCTCTCTAACAGGGAGCCACTGAGCACCCCACCCTCTCGTGCTTCCCCATCCCCACTGCATGCAGAATCAGGTCCCCCCAAAAACAGCCAGTGAGAAGGGTGTTTGGCCCAATTCCCTGGGGTTAGGAGGAGCAGTGAGGTGAAAACACTCAGTTAAGAGGGCCACCCTGCCCATGGCCAGGCCTGAGCCCCAGGGAAGAGAAACGCAGCAGGGCACAGCAGGGCACAGCAGGGCACAGCAGGACTCAGCCTCCAATCTGTGCAAGCCACAGGACCCTTACAGACATTTCCATCCCTTCTCAGCCACTCTGTGGCTTGGTTGGTGCTTGGTCAACCTGAGGTGTCCTCAGGACACCTGGGACCCTGACCCCTCAGAAGGGCCCCAGTATCTCCCCTGCAGAAGACTGCAGGTGCCCTCTAGCAGGACACAGTCAAGGTTAGCCTCTTACCACATGCACGCTGGTTGGCAGTTGTGTTGCCCTGAGCCTGGAACAGCATGAGGCAGCCCTGCAGGTGGCCACACCCCCTACCAGAGAAATGACATGTCCACGAGGTGCTGTTGAGAGGCTCTCGAATTGTTTGTGCAATGCTCTAGCAGGCGGCAGAGGGGCAGCATTGGGCAAGATGGCCATGGAAGCTCTGAGCAGCCCTGCTCCATCCTGGGAAGGAGCTGCACAAAAGTCCCCACCCCTAGAAGGCCTTGATATTTTGCCGTAAAAGGCAAAAAATATCCAGGAAATAAGAAGTAGCTGTAATTGTCCAGTTGCAAGGCACATTGCAAGGCATCTGGGCATGGGCTGAGGTGGCCCTGCTGCCTGCAGGGGGGTGGACAGACCCTCTCTGCTCCCTCTACCCCAGCCCTGGACCTGCCTTTGATGCTGTGGGGTGGGCTGTGGTGGGTCACTGGGGCCTGGCTATGCCTGGGAGCTCCACTGAGGAGGCAGGGATCCTGCAGACAGACAACACCATACCCCGGCCCACCTTGGGCTGAGCTTCTCCAGGCCTGTCAGGCATCCAGTGGGCAGGGGAGCTGTGACCCAAGAGGGTCAGTCCAACAGAGCTGCATCTCCAGGTGTTCCTACTTCTGGGTGACCCAAGGTTTTCACCGTCTCACACCACCTATAGAGGGGACTCACACTGGGCCCACCACTGCTTCTAGGGCACTGCTCCCCCTGAAGTGCTAGTGCTGGCTGATCAGAACCATCCCTCAGCAGCCCTTTCCCCTAACCCTCACCCCTGTTTCTCCCTCCACATGCCTCTGGGGGCACTTGCTGTGTGCCAGGGCTACAAGCCATGTCTCTGTCTCCGGGAGCTGGGGTCAAACCTCTAGCAGCCGTGACCCTGCCTCTTGGCCACCGTGAGCTCTCTGAGCAACCACCCCTCTACAGATTGCTGGCCCATGACCCTCTGGTGGACGCCAGTCCTCTCCTGGGGCAGGCCTGGGTAGGTGGCAGGGAAGCCAGATGAGCAGAGATGCCTCCTGACCAGGCTCTTGTGAGATGTGCATGGCTTTTCCCAAAGTCAGTTGTCACCCTGGCACTCATCAGATGACCCCCAATGCCCAGCGTCTGTGAGAAACCCAAGCTCTACAGATTCCAGGTAACTGATTAGGGATGGAAAGAGGTTGAGGGGCTGCAGGGGGTGAGAGAGAGTTATGGCCTCCAGACAGGACAGCTGGAAAGGGCCCTTGAGGCAAAATAAGTATTGGGTGGGTGTGACCTAGTTAACTCTAGTTAGCACTAGCTAGCCCTAGTTAGTTCTAGTTAACACTATTCGGCCTTATTTAACATCGCAATGTGCTGTTCCTACAAAATATGACATCTCGCCTGGGACCACGAGTTCTGGCTCGTATTGACCCCCCATAGACAGATGAGGACACCAGCACAGAGCAGCGCACACTGTGGGTGCCACCACCAGACTGAGACCGCCATACTCTCGGTAGTAAAACAACAGCTAGTAATTATTGATACAGAGTAGAGAAATTAGATTTGTGTGGCAACTGAGGTAGTCCACCACCAATGAGACCAGACAGCCCACCCAAAGGCCTGGGGGTACCTTGGGAACCCTGACAGATACCGTGGGAGGAATCAGGGTGAAAGTGCTTACGTGGGTGTCCTGCCTTTGTCAGGGTCTCCTCTCACTCTCGAGGGGACCCTTCTCCACGCTCTGCTCTCCTTTGCTCCTTTCCTTCACTTTAAATGAACTCTGCTTCTATTCTACTGTGTTGGAGCCTAGCTGACTCTCTCCTCCATCCCAGTTTCTTGCTGTCCCTTTGACTCAGCCCAACTTGCTGGTACCACTGGACGACCCAAGCCAGGTCCACTGAACAGTGCAGGGGTGAGCTCTCACCTCTGACAGTGGCTAATTTAGAAAAACATCCACAACCTTCATATCTGGCTGATCACCTGTCCACATAGTACAGAAGTGAGAGGCTGAATTTGAGAGCTCTGTGATCCCAAGCCAGGCTGGGCTGCTCAGCCAGGCTTTCGTGGAAGCAGAGGATAGGTAAAAAACAGCACAGCTGTGAACATCTGATCTGTAGGGTGTCCACCCAAGTTGGACGCTGTGCAGGAACCCCTCCTGAGCGCCTCCAGGCCTGATCCGTCCCCAGACTGTGCCCACACAGAGGCACCCCAGTTCCCGCTCTCACAGAGAACCAGCAGTTGCTTTCAGACACGGAGGAGTGAGAGCCTTCGCGGCTGGCGAGGGTGGATGCAGTGACATTTCCTTGTTATTTGAAAGCAATTGAGATGCTCGGGGTGGAGCTTTAAATGGGACTTGTGCTCCCGGGAGACAAAGCAGCATATTTCAAGTTTCCAGAGGCAGCTAGTGTTTAATCCATGGAGGAAAAAAATCAAACACAGTACAAATGAGGCCACTTCCAAATTGCTTGCTGACCCCTGAGGAAAAGAAGATGCTCTGAAAACACATGCAGATGGCCAGAGACCCACATGGGCCCTGAGCCGGCCAGGCAGACACCGTCCAGACCAGGCATCCACGTCTGACCCAAACGCCCCTCTGCAAAGCACTGGACCCCAGTCAGTAGCACTGCTTACCACTCAGCCCCCTGAAAACCTCTGCCTAGCAAATGCTTTCTTACAAGGAACTGTGTTTTCTGGCTTACAGGAGATGTGTCAGCAGCAGGTGAGGTGCTCAGACAAGGGGTCTTGTAAGCCTCGCCTTGGGGCATACCCAGTCAGCTCACACGTGATCAGGCCTCAGCTCAGGCACATCTGGTCAGCTCACATGTCAGTTCACACGTGGTCAGGTCTTGGCTCAGGCACACCCACGTGGTGTGGTCAAGGGCAGTGTCTTTTTGCATTGAAAAGGGCAAGGCCACCTGTAGCAGCTCGAGCACGGCACGCTCCTCTTCCCTCAGCAAGGCTGGTGGCCTGGACCTAGAAGCAGCAGGGGCTCTTCTCAGCAGATCGGTCTGCTGCCCTCCCCTGAGCCTGTTCACACTGTAGCTTGGGCACTGCCCCACGTGGTCACAGGGGCACGAGGCCTAGGCAGAGGCAGGAGTGGCCCTGGGTGGCTGCTCTGATATCTGAGGCTTCCTCTGCAAGGCTCACTTGAGGCACCAGGTTGCTCTGGGTCGGCAGGATGGTGCGTGTGTTTCCATGGGCACATCTGTGTGTCACAGCTGTCAGGCGTTACCCAGACTCTTGCTGTGGTCACAGCAGTTTTATCCACTTTCTGTTTTGGTCTAGAGATGCCATAGAAGTTCCTGCCTGGCCTGCTCTGTAGGTGTGGATGATCATTTCCAGACCCTGATAGAATTTGGTCACAGAAGCAGATGGTGCTGACCTTAATACCCCTGAGGCCTGGGCGACAGCTTCTGTGCCTTCCCTTGTGGGTGATGAGGCTGAACGGTGTTTGTAAACACACTTGGTCCAGGAGAGATCACAGGGGAGCCAGAGCTACAGTCAGACAGACTTCTGCCCGGCAGGGACCAGGGCTGTTTGGAGACACATGGCCCAAGGCTAGCAGGTGCCTGGGAGCTTCCCCTGAGCAGCAACAACAGGCCAGTGGATTCCTTCCAAGTAAATTGTTGTCCCAAGGGCTCAGGCAGCTGGTCTTGTGAGGGGACTGGGAGAGGGTGGAGGAAGGCAGTAGAAAACCACCCTCCTGGGCTGTGCCTATAGTTCAAGAAGTAGGGCGCCAGCACCATATACCAGAGGTGGCGGGTTCAAACCTGGCCCCATCCAAAAACTGCAAAACAAAACAAAACAAAACAAACAAACAAAAAACCACTTAGGCTCAGTGCCTGTGGCTCAAGCAGCTAAGGCACCAGCCAGAAACACCTGAGCTGGCAGGTTCAAATCCAGCCCAGGCCCACCAAACAACAATGACGGCTGCAACCAAAAAATAACCAGGTGTTGTGGCAGGCGCCTGTAGTCCCAGCTACTTGGGAGGTGGAGGCAGGAGAATCACTTGAGTTCAGGAGTTGGAGGTTGCTGTGAGCTGTGGCACTCTTCCCAGGGTAACAGCTTGAGGCTCTGTCTCAAAAAAAAAAAGAAAGAAAGAAAGAAAGAAAAGAAGGCTTGGCACCTGTGGCTTAGTGGCTAAGGCACCAGCCACATACACCTAAGATGGGGGATTCTAATCCAGCCCAGGCCCGCCAAACAACAATGATGGCTGCAACCAAAAAGTAGCCAGGTGTTATGGCAGGCGCCTGTGGTCCCAGCTACTTGGGAGGTGGAGGCAGGAGACTTGCTTGAGCCCAGGAGTTGTGAGCTGTGAGCTGTGATGCCACAGCACTCTACCCAGGGGGACAGCTTGAGGCTCTATCTCAAAAAAGAAAGAAAAAAAAGAAAACCACCCTCCTCACGCCCAGAGGAGGCTCAGCAAAGGGCTGGTCAGCTGAAATGACTTTCGAAGTTTACGATTCAGATATTTTTAGCTTCCTTAAACCTAAGGTCACATAGATGACAACTGTGTTTCTACATTTGTAGGTGACACTCAGAGCCCAGGTCTTTGACAGCCTGGGCCAATTTGGTTGTGAGATCCCCTCAACCCCCAGCGCTCAGAAACATGGCCCTGAGATGAGTTTGATGCCTGTGCATGTGGTGCCTGGGCTCCCTGAGCCAGAAGCCGCCAGCCACCCCTCTTCATCCCCCTGTTACGGCTTCTTGCACCATCAGTGCCATGCTGTGGGGGCTGGGGCCCTGTCTGCTCTGACCCTGCACTCTCAAGGGGTGACAGTGTAAGAGAGGTGCAGTCCTCACAGTCTAAGGAGGGCTCAGGGATGGATGGGACCCTGCCCTGGAATGCTCCTGGGAGAGCCCAACCCTGGACAAGGGCCTCCTCAGCCTCTGGCCAGTCTTGAGATGAGCCTCACAAGCTGCTCCAGTCGCTTGGTGTGGAGGATGGCTGCCTGCCCTCCTGGTGCCCCTTGCAGTGACGCTGCCTCTGAAGGCTGCACCCACACCAGGCATCTGGAGGCCTTACTGGGATAGCACCTCCTGGTCTGAGTCTTGGAATCACCTCTGTGATGCTGCTTCTGGCTCTGGATGGTCCCAGGATGCTGGGCTATGGCCATGTGAGTGATCAGAATGGACACACTTTGGAGGGGGCCCCTGATGGCTCTATCCCAGCTCTGACTCTTATGATGGACGGGCACCAGAGTTGGGTCAGCGGGAAGACCATAGCTGCTCAAACTTGGAGCAGGCCACTGGCCAGGGCAGCCCTTGCCCAGCCAGTGTCCACCTCAGTGGCTGGAACAAGAGCATCAGATGCCAGAAGGAACACAGCATTAGGGGACCTGGCTTACCTCCTTGTTTTAAGATGAAGGTTCTGAGTTCCAGAAGGTCCGATGTCCTGCCTGAGACCAGCACAGCTCTGGCAGTGCCCTTGCTCTGACTCTACCATGACTGGGTTCTTCTGAGGGCTGGTGATCAAGCCCCACACTCTCCACAGGGGTCATGGCATGTGAGGGTCTCAGCTGCTGCCCACCCTGTGGTGCAGGCTGGTGTTCTGGGGCAGCCCTGCCTGAGGCAGTGGCTGATGACACCCAGATCTGGTCCTCCATCCAGAGACACCTGCATGGGGCACCTCCATGCAGGAGGCAGAAACAGAGACAGTAGCCCAGACCCTGAGCTCTCACAAGTCCATTCCTTTGGCTCTGGAGATGCAGAGAGGATGTTGTCCGAAGACTTCACATGTGTCTGGAACTTCTGCTATGGACTTATACCCTAGATGCTGCTCCAGCATGCACCTGCCGTGTCTCGGACTCTGCATTGAGGATTTGGGGACACCAGGCTCCTCTCGGGATGAGGTGCCCCATCTGTGGACATGCCCCCCATGTCCATCTGTAGGAGATAAGCTCCCCTTGGTCTGCAGTTCTTTCCCCTGCGTCTCTGATCAGAAGCTCCAAAGAACATACAACTATATCCATCTGCATCTAATAAAGTGTCTGCTGCCTACCCTGTTCCCCAGTGGGCAGCAGGAGGGGCTCAGGCAGCTCCACACCCCTGGCTCAAACTATGGCTGTGTGAACTGGGAGTATTTAGGGCTCTCACTGGCCCCTGTCCCCACAAGGACATTGCTGCTGTGGGGACAGAGCATGTGGATATGTAGAAGAGAGGGCCAGGCACCTCCATGCCAAGACCCCCACCCGCAAGCCAGCATGTATGACAGCACCTGAGCACAGAAGGTGCTGGAAGGAATCTCAGGGGTGTGTGTAGTGCACATTTATTCCACATCGAAGGAAAACATTTCAAACCCAAGACATCCTTCACCTTTATCTAAATCTGGAAAGATGTGTTTTTTCATTTGTTCAGAAAGCTCCTTGCCGTGCAGCCTGGCTGTCTTTAGATATTAAACCGTCAGAAGGAAATTCCAGCCTCACTGCTCAATAAGCTGCACTGAACAAAAGAGAAACCACAGAGTCTCTTTATAGATTTTACAAAAGCAAAATGTTATTTTTCAAGGTAGAAAAATCCTTTTCCTCTTAAAAAAATACTGTGTATAAAATTGTGGTGCTGGGGATCAGATCAGCCTGTATGTTTCCTCCCAGAGCCAGTGCATAGGAAATTGACAGCCCCATGGCCACTGGACAGCATCCAGCCCTTTCAGGTCCCCAGCTCTGGTGAAGGGTGAGCGACTGTGATGACCACCATCTGGCAGGAGGCATGTCAGGAGTGTCTTGGGACCTGGGGCCTCCCTGGCTTGAGTCCTCCCTGGCCCTTGGTGCCAGCCTACCCTCTAGGGGCAAGGCAGCTGCCACGGGCAATGGGGCCCCACCTGGCAGCCCCATAGCTCATCCCTGCTTGTGTGGTGGAGCCTGTGGGCCTGGAGTAGCAGCCCTGGTCCCGGGTTAGCACCTGTACGTGGAGGCCATTGCCATAAACATAGGCAGCTTGTCCTTGCCAGAATGTGGAGCAGCTCAAAGAGAATGTGCCAGGAAGTGCGGGGACACTTCTGGGGAGCGTGATCCTGACTGTCAGGGGTCTGTGGCCACAGTCGAGTTCCCAGACCTCTCTGTGCCTTGAAGGGGCCACGCAGCATGACTGGGAGCCCTGCCAGAGTCTCACAGGAGATGGTGGGGGTGCTTGTGCTGCAGCAGTGTCCTGGTCCATTTTTAGTTCTCTTCCTGTTATCTGGATGGAGAGCTGTGATTGCAAATAGTCTGAGGACAAAGGAGGGAGGACTAGGCTTCTCGAGGGTCTTTATAGATCAGAGGGTCCAGAAGGCAGCTTTTTGTTCAGTGGTACCCCGAGCTGGGCTGGGAAGGATGGGAATGTGTTGACCCTCAGGATGCCTCAAAGAGGCTGTTGGGAAGATTCCTGCAACCTGACTCTGCTCAGTTACTAGTCCTGGTCCCTGGACACCAGTGGGGAACCCAAACTGTCCTGGGGGTCCTTGGGCTTTGCACATCATTGCTCTAATCAGGTTTCCAAAAGCGAGTCAGTTCTGGGAGCTCCTGGGAGGACGCTCCTGGGGGAGGCTTTAGGGTGCCTGTCATTCTTGTGGCACAGGTGAGGCTGCCCTGCTGACCTGGAGGCCCCAGGCTCTGTCCTGCCCAGGCCCTGCAGCAGAAGGGGTGACATGTGGAGGGACCCAGGTTGGGCTACAGTGCTTGGCTCAGGCCCTGGGGAAGGGCCTTGTCTAACACCGGCCAGTGCTCCTGAGGGGACAGACCACAGTAAAATGAGCCCCTACAATATCACAGTGGTAAGGCTGGCAGCCTGGGCACGGAGCATAGCCTGCTCGGCCACCTAGCCTGTGCCGACTGGCCCTGAGCCCAGGGCCTGAACGTCCTGGCGCTGCTGAGGAGGTCTCTCTAGGCTTAAGTTCTGACAGCAGGACAGGCTCTTCCCCAGCGGCCGAACCAGATGCTGCTGGGTGAGCGTTGGGGCTCAGTGACTGTACCTGACACAAGGCCAGGAGGCATTGGCTGTGTGCTAGGCTGTCCAGTCCTCCTGGGGTTGGGAGGCCGCAGCTGTATGTTAATCTGTCCAGTCCTCCTGTGGTCAGGAGGCTTTGGTTGTGTGCTGGGCTGTCCAGTCCTCCTGTGGTCAGGAGGCTGTGGTTGTGTGATTGGGAAGCTGCGGCTATGTGTTGGTCTATCTAGTCTTCCTGTGGTCGGGAGGCTGTGGTTGTGTGCTGGGCTGTCCAGTCCTCCTGGGGTCAGGAGGTTGCAGCTGTGTGCTGGTCTGTCCAGTTTTCCTGTGGTCAAGAGGCTGCAGCTGTACACGGGTCTATCCAGTCTTCCTGTGGTTGGGAGGCTGTGGTTGTGTGCTGGGCTGTCCAGTCCTCTTGGGGTCAGGAGGTTGCAGCTGTGTGCTGGTCTGTCCAGTCTTCCTGTGGTCAAGAGGCTTGAGCTGTACACTGGGCTATCCAGTCCTCCTGAGGTCGGGAGGCTGTGGCTATATGCTGGGCTGTCAAGTCCTCCTAGAGTTGAGAAGCCCCAGGTCTATGGCCCCCTGGGCAACCAGCCCTGCTGCCTTGAAGCCTCAGCGCTCACACCTCCCTGGCTCCCAATCAGGAGCTCAGCCTCCACGGGATGTAACTGTCTGCCTCAGCATCCTCACTACTCCCAGCCAGGTGGAAGGGGCGGCCTGTGCTGAGTATTTAGCACAGTTGAGGGAAGACAAAAACCTCAGTTTTTGTTTTCGTTTTTCTAAAAAGAAAATCCAAATACTCTTGTCCCTGGCTGGAAAAACCCTCCCAGGGTCCCCATCCCCTTCAAGTTTTGTCCAAAGTGCCTGTTTGCACTTCACACATCAAGGCAGCCTCGGGGTCAGTGTCCTGGGCTGTCCATTCCTCACTGGGACTGCTGAGCCCCTTGCCACTTCTAGGGAACTAGCATCTGTCACCCACAGGGTCTCACTCGGACGATGATGCACTGTTTTAATTAAGTAGAAAAACTCCTGCTTTGGCTTTTTAGTAAATATCTCATTAGCAGTAGTGACCGTGTTGACCACACTTCGTGCTGACATGTTTTCTGCCTCCCCTCACCCCGAAGCACTAAGAAGAGCCCCACACTTCAGTGGACAGAAAGCTGTGAAGGACCCGCCCTGCCACCTGGCACTGTCCTTGCCCATCAGCTACAAGGGCCACAGATGAGCTGAGTCCACAGGGGATATCCCGAAATTCCTTCTGCCAGAGCCTGGCAGTGGGGCATGAACTCCCCCCGAAATTGAGTTTCAGCCCTAATAAGGGCCTGGGCTCAGAGCGCCTGGCCTTCCCCACATGGTGCAACCCCTGGGTCCCATCCCTAGGGGCCTCTCAGGCTCAAGCCACAGGTGGACGCACCATCCCACAGCCACGTGAAGCTGATTCACAACCCTTAGCCTGGGCAGCCAGATACTTTTGTGGGACCTGTGACAGAAGTCTGCTGACAGCAATTCCAAGGGTGCCCTGCTACAGTAGATTCCCTGCCAAAGCCACAAGTGGGTCCAGGGCCCAGGCCTCTGTGTCCAGGGCCCAGATTTGGAGCCGGGACACTTCCCTGCTTGATCCTTTGGGATTTGGGGTTTATCCGGCCTGGAGCAGAGCCTAGGACTCTGTTCAGGACACAGTGGGCTCGGGTAGGGGGCCTCTGAGGCTGCCTCCTTTCATGCCATGGGAGGTCCTCCTGGTCTTAGCACAAATGCCTCACAGACCGAAGCTGGCCTGACTCTTAGGAGAAGGCTGGCAGCTGCTTAAGTGTGGCCACGAGGCACCTGGGATGCTCATGTGACAAAAAGCTATTTTAACCTGGTGCACATTAGAAGAAACAGAACTGAACTCTAGAGGAGAAAAACTGCTTATAAGTCTAGAAAACTTTCAAGAGAAAGAAGAAAACACATAAACATGTATTTCTTAAATGCAAATGTGCTTTTTCCTTTTTAAGCCTGCTGTGGTATTTTCACATTTTTTTTTTATTTTTGATGAAAAGTGTTCAGTTGCCCATCTTTCTCCACAAGTCCTGATTTTGGGAAATGTAACTATCATCTTACTGTGATTACAGACGATTCTTTAGCCTAATTACAATTTGCCTGTCTTTGTTTTCCAAGAGCCACTTCATAGCTCGCAGGGCACACAGCTGACCACCGAGCACCCTGAGCCCTGCCAGCCTCACCATCTCCTTCTGCAGTTAGCCTTGACTATGCTGCCCCTGGGCCCAGTGGGTTCTCTCCTCTGGGACACTGTTCCTCTGGCTTGCTCAGTTCTCTGTGTCACTTTTGCCTGGGGTCCTTGGGCTTTTGCCTAGTAGAGGCCACTGGGGTAGGACCAAGGCATGGGGGCCCCAAGACAGAGCAGGAAGCCAATGCCCAGCCCTCTCCTATTCTGAGCTTGGCCTTAGAGGAGTTCTCCAGGCTGTGAATTCCTGGAGAATTGAGAATTGACTGTGTCCTGGCCTTGCACTGACTGAGCCACGAACCAGGCCCACCACTTCTACCACCCACATTGTGGACACGTGGAGCCCTTGGCAAAGTCACTCTAGCCACAACTCACTCTACTGGAGGTTCTTACGGCTGGTTCTCAAGGCCAGCAGCATCTGGAGACCCAGACTGACCCAGATTCCCTGGGCTTGGGCCTGGCTGCCTGTGCCCAACATGAGGCTCCCAGGACTCTAGGGTGGCTCAGGCTCAAGGGCAACTCTGGACAATCTTAGGTCAGGTTGTCACGTTTGCTGGTGTCTCCACATTGTCACCCTCTCCAGCCTTCCAGATGGTGTGTGTGGAAACCGCACACAAAGCACCCTGAGTGACAAGACCACCCTCCACTTCCCTCTTTAACATGGCAGTCACGGGGCTGTCCTGAGAGTCCTGGGCACTGATTGAAGCCACACACAGAGCACCTGCAGCGGGCTGACAGGAATGCTGCTAACATATGTGTGCTAGCTGGAACACAGAGAGGAGACTCTCCTGCAGAAGCAGTGGGTCCCGGGGAGGTGCATGAGCCAGGGTCAGCATGTGCTAGGGGGGTGGGTCACACTCCCGCTGTGGGTCAATGACCCATGGTTACAAGGGCCAACGTGAGGGCAACACCAGCCTGAGTTGCACAGGCACACGTGGGACACCATCTGTGTGAGGTTGTGGTCATTGTAGCCGTGTGATTATACCGTCACAGTTTCTATCTGTAGGCCTGACACAGCAACTCTGTTTTGATTCTGACAATGTCCGCATGTGACCTGTCTTGTCATCCATTTGTCTCTGATCACTCCTGACACTGAACTGAAAGAACCAAAGTGGATTAAAGAAGGTGCACAAAACCCCAAAGAACAAGGAGAAGGGCTGAGAGGCACTGATGGCTGTAATCAGAGAGGACAGACTCCAACCAGGCCGCATGGGGAAAGGACGTATCAGCAGGGAGGGCCCAGGAGGTGGGCAATGCTGTAGCCTGGAAGGCTCAGGGTCCAGACACACTTGCACCTACACAGGCAGGACTAAGCAGGAAGGTGGACGTTTGGGAAAGGACGGCTGTGGCCAGGCTGACATCCCCACTCAGGGACAGGGGGTTTGAGGAAAGGAGCCTGTGCACAGCTGGGTCTGTGGCATCCCCCGTACAGGGGCCTGCAATCCTGAAACCAGCCCACATCTCCATGCCCCAGCCCAGGGTGCAGTGCGGGTCTTGTAGACGAGAGTGGAAAATAAGGCCCATAGGGCATTTGGGGAAAACCTTCAACGTGAGAGGCAGAGGCTGAACAACAGGCAACAGAGGAAATTGGAGGAAACAGCAACCCAAGGAGATGGTGAAATCTACAAAAGAAAATCTTTAGAAATTTGCTTCATTTTTGCTGCTGGACAAAAGGAAGTAATAGGGGCCAGATCTGTCTTATTGTCTAGAAAAACAACGAGGGAGGGTAATTGGTGGGACCACACTTACAGTGCATCTTACAGGGGTACATGTGAAATTTACTAAGTGTAGAATATAAATAAATGTCCTAACACAATAACTAAGAAAATGCCATGGAGGCTATGTTAACCAGTTTGATGAAAACATTTAAAATTGCATATAAAACCAGCACATTGTACCCATGATTGCATTAATGTACACAGCTATAATTTAATAAAAGAAAAGAAAAGAAAAGAAAAGAAAAACAACAACGAATAGACATTTTTCAAGACATTGTGTGTTAGGCGATTCAGGACAGAGATACAGGAGATCAGGCGGGCCCAGGACTGCCACACCCTTGAGAGAGTTTCTGGGCTGCAGCGCCTGGGGGGACCTAATACATGAAAATATTGGGGTCCACAAAGGAGGGAGATACATAGAAAAAATATTTGAAGAAATAGTGACCGAAACATTCCCACATTTGTGAACCCACAGATCTGAGAGACTCAGTGGAACTCAGGCACAGGAAACCTAAAGAAAGCCACGCAGAGGCCCATGGTAAATTGCTCAAAGCAGTGATTAAAAGAAAATGAAAAGGCAGCTAGGCCATGTGCAAGACAGACAATCCTCAGGGGGACAGTGACCAGAGGGGACCTCTCACTGGGACAGTGCTGGTGTGAAGATGGTGGAGCACAAAGTTTAAAGCACAGAAAGGAAAAATAACCTGTCAACCTAGAAATCTATGTTCAGAAAATAAATCATTCGAAACAAAGGCAAAATACTTTTTAGGCACACCAGAACTGAAATAATTTGTCATCATCAGATCTATCCTACAGAAAATGTTAAAGGGGACTCTTCAGGCAGAAAGAAAATGACCTGTGATGGAGATATGGATACACAAGAGGGGATAAAGAGCTCAGAAACTGGCACTACCTGGAAATAGGTAACATTGTTTTTTATTATTTAAAGGCTATTAATAAAACAAAGGTCGTGCACCTTGCAGGACATCAGTGTAAGTGAATTGTGTGGCAACAGAGGATCAGAGGCAGGAGGGAAAACGGGGAGTCACGTTCAGTGGTTCTGACCCTGCCCAAGAGTGGGGTTATGTTGTTAGAGGTGGATTGTGTGAATTAATCACAAGGCAATAAACTGTAAAGCAACCACTAAAAAATAGCAAAACAAAGAGGTGTAGTTAGCAAGCCATCGAAGGAGGCCAAACAGAGTTACAAAAATATTAAACGAATCTAAAAGAAGACAGAGAAAAATGAAAAAGGGAAAAAAGAACAAAGAAGACACAGAGCAGGTAAGGAGAAGGTGACAGACTTGAATTCTGCCACATTAAAGTTGCACTAAACATAACATCACTTACAAGGGGGGCTGTCAGACTGGATCAAAGAGCAAGATCCAGCTATACGCTGCTTACAAGAATCACGCTGCAACACAGAGACACAAATAGGTTAAAAGTCAAAGGGTCAGAAAAGAAATTTTGTGCAAATCTTAGTCAAAAGAAAGCTGGTTTATCGACTTTAATATCAGACACAAAGTAATGAGAGGCAAAAGTTGGGCCAGTTGACATCAGCCAGTTCTGTCACTGTCCCCTCAGTTCTGGGGCAGAGGACGTGCAGAGGTGTGGCCATGGACACACAGATGGCGTGGGTGTGCAGCACGGGTGGGGGCTATCCATAGTGCTGTGGCTGGTCTGGCCACCATCATTGCTGAAGGTCCAGATCTCCCAGAGTGGCTAGTGCTAAGCCCTGGTGTGGCATCAGCACAGGAGGCCACTGACCAGCCACCTGCCGGCAAGCTGACTACATGGATCTCTTCTGCCCAGAAGGGACAGTGGTTAATCAGAGTGGGGCCTGCACCAGAGTACATGGGCTGCCAGAGCCCAGTCTGCCAACACAGAGTCCCACACATCATCACCTCAGACCTCAGGCTGTACAGCCAGGGAGGCACAGCAGTGGGCCATGGCTACAAGGTGACTGGCCCATCACACACCTCACCCACAGAGGCCACTGGCCTGAGAGTAAAACAACAGGACATGGTGCAGAGCCCAAACCTGCAAGGACAGGTACCATCAGCTCTCCCTCTGTCACTGTGTCCACACAGGGTCCAGGAACTCATGGATGGAGTCAAGGGGCCACTGGCCTGTGGGGACTTGTGCTTCCTTTTCCTCAGTAAACTTCCCAGCCTGGCTCAGAGACCCCAGCCCAAGGCAACATGATCCCAGTGGTGCACAGATGTAGACAGCACCCAGAATCCACACCATGGAGCTGCAGGTCCACGGAGCTCCTTCGTGGGACACACTAGGCCTGCAGAGACATGGTCCCCACACAGCTTCCAAGAAGTATTGGGAAGGGAAATATTCAAAGTCCTGAAGCACGTAGATGACATGGAATGGGCCACATAAACTGTAAATTGTGTCTCAGTTCTACTCATTTATGACACTGTAAGTACCAGAAAATTGTTAAGAGGGAAAACCAACACAGAGGATTTATTTTTTTAAAATGCTGACTATTCAGGAAGCACATGGCAGGTGCCTGAGGTGTTGCCCTGACAGACACTTGAGCAAGTGTCCCCTGAGCTCCCAGACCTGTGGCTCTGACTCTGGGAATGTCTTTCCCCCTCGGGCTGCATGTGACCCTGCTCTTCCTTCTCCTATCTCAGCAGCCTTCGGGAGGCATGGGGCAGGGCTTCTGGAAGATCTGTAGGCTCCCAGGTCTGGAGCATGGGAGCAGCTGGATGATCCTGGGCTGCATGTCCCCGCTGGGCAAGTGCAGACTTGTTTCTCTTCTTTGACTTGGAATTACAACACAGCCCCCAGCTCTCGTCAGCATCTTATGCTGACCAAGAGGCAAAGGACGACACCTGCCTCACAAGCAGTGGGGTAGGCGCCCTGAGAGGCAGTTCTGAGCTCCTGCAGACCCCTCCCTCTCTCCTTAAGCCTGGCCATGATAGGGGTACCTCAGGCCCCAGGCAGACCTGGTGCCCTCCAGGTCCTGGGAAGCCCTCTTCCTTGCCCAGCTCGGAGAGCTCCTCCTTGGCAAACTTCCCAAGGACCCTGCTGGGAACCCAACAGGCACCCCCAGGCTCTCTAGGGAAGAGAAGGGAACCACCTTCCCAGCTCTTCCCTTGGCAAACTTCCGGGAACCCACCAGGCACCCCTAGGCTCTCTAGGCATCTCCTCCTACACGGAAAGCATTGGCTGGACCTGTGGGCATCCAGCCCCTCATCCCCCATGACCACGCTCCTGAGGCCAGGACACCCTCATCTGCCTGCAGGGACTCAGCAAGGAGCTGGTCTGACCTGAGAGGGGACTGAGGGAGCAGAAGGTACTAAGGGCTTGAAGTTGCATGCTTGGAATTACATGTGGAAATTGACATTAAAGATAAAATATTCAAATTACTAGAGAAGAAGGAAGAAAGGTGGGAAGAAGGTAAGATAGGGAATGAAAGGGAGGGAGGGAGGGAGGAAAGGGGGAGGGAGGGAGGGAGGGAGGAATGGGGGGCAGCAAACCAACCGACTCATAATAAAGCCACCAGACCTGTGTGCACAGCTACAAAATGCGGATGAATTCAGTCAGAGGAAATGTAAGAAGGTGGGGACACAGCATGCTCAGCCTAGGAGGGTGTTGGTTCTCTCAGAATTAATGCACAGGGCTTAACACAACCCCTAACTGAATCCTAGCAAGATTTTTTATTGATACAGAAAAGACTGTTCTGAAACTTACATTGAAGGGCAAAGGAAAAAGAAAACCAGTGGGAGGAATTTGTCTGTCAGATTTCAAGCCCTACTTTTCAGACCGTGTGGTATTGGCGGAGCAGAAGGGGACCCCAGAACGGACCCCCCAAACACACTCAGCTGAGCTTGGGCAATGGCACAAAAGCAACTCAGTGGAGGAAACACAGCCTGGTCAACACTTGGGCTAAAGTGAGTGAAACTCCAGAGGCCAATGAGGTGGAGGGCCCCAGGGTCAGCTGCCCTCCCAGGGATAGCTGGCCACTACCCTCCATTCTTTGGGGAGTTGGCAGCCACATGCTGGGTTGAAGGGTCCCTAAATCCACATCCTCCTTGAAACTGCCAGTGTGACCTTAATGTGATGGAGATGAGGCTCCTTGGACAAGGTGGGCCCTAATCCATGGCTGCAATCCTGATGACAAGGCCATGAGGGGGAGGAGGCCCTGTGAGGACAGGGTGGGGGCAGAGTCTGGAGTGATGCGTCCCCAGCCAAGGGGCACCTGAAGCTGGGTGGGCAGGGGGTGGGACGTGCTTGTGCAGTTCTGGACTCCTGGATGTCTGCCAGCTGCCTGAGGAGCTGTGAGGGGACAAAGCCATTCCAGCAGCCCCAACCATGCAGGACCTCTCGGGGATCCCTCTGGAGGAAGCAACCTTGATTTTCCCAGCCCAGCCCTCACTCAGAAGCTGGGCAAGGACAGGTGGTCCCAGGACTGGATGAGGATAGGTGGCCCCTCTCTTCCCTCCCTCAGAGGACATGTCTCCTGCACTGGGGTGGCTGGTGCTAGAGGGACCCAGGGTGCGTCTGGCTGGGGAGTACTCCAGGCACATTTCTGACCTGAACAAGGCAGAACTGTGAACAGAGCTCTTCCAGGGCTTCAGCAAAGAACACTGTCGCTGAGCCGTCCCTCCCACACAGGGTCCTGGGTGTCACTCCCAGGGTCCTCCTGTGCAGGATGGGCAGGCTCTGAGCACTGCCATAGCCTCCATGCTCTCAGCCCCTGTGCAAGACGCCCATCCAGCCACACCTTTGTCCCACCCGTCCATCCTTATCTCCACGGCCCCTCTCAAGCTCTCCTCACCCCACAGGACCTGCAGGAAAGTCACCCTAGAGAGAGAGGACCCCACAGACTCTGCTCCAGGATGAAAGGCAGGGTGCTGGCAGAGAGCTGCAGACTCAGGTGCAGCCAGACTAGGGGGCCACAGGACCACAAGCTCCCTCCTTGGCTGGGGGATTTGGGTCACAGGTAGAAGTGGCCTTTGACCTTGTGAACTGTCACCAGTCAGATCTGGCAGCCTCACCCACATGTGAGGCCCTCGCAGCTCCTGTTGTGGGCTGGGGATGGAAAGCAGTGCCCAAGAGTCCTTTCCTCAGGTCTACTGCAGGTCAGGAGCCTGCATGAGGCCAGAGGGGTCTGGGTTAAGGGAACAAAGAGGGTGACTGTTGTGGTGAATAAAAACATACAATTATATGAAATGAAGCCGGTAAAGTTGTAATCACTAAATTATGTGCTGCATTTCTGTTTTATTATATCACAATAAATAAAATAGAGATGGCAATTTATGACTGTGGAGCAGGCAATTACTTCTTCCACACATTTCTTTTTAATAAGAACAAACAGCAAGTTCATTGCAGCTCAGTTATTATAGAGAAACAAACACACGTCTCTCAGCTTTCCTGAGCATCTCTAGGTGTGCCTCATTTCTCTCGCATGTTTTTATCAAATGAACATTTACTTTGTAGATGCAGACACTGGGCACAGACGCCACACATCCAGGAGCTGGGATGGGGCTGTGGGCAGGTGCAGGGAGTGCCATGCTGACCGGGCAGCCAGGATCACCCAGGACCGCAGCATTTGGTCTTTCCCAGCCCAGGTGTGTGCTGTATGGCCCTGTGCTGTGGGGCAAAGGGTTTCCTGCAGGAGGTGGTGCTGAAGGGGGGAGGGAGAGAGTGGCAGCATTTTCCAAAGGATGGGCCCTGACCCAGGAGCCAGGAGCAGAACCTCTGCTGTCCTGTGTCCAGAGCAAGCTGAACAGAAAGCACGCCTGCCGGGCCCCACCTGGCCCCAATCCTAGCTGGACCCTGCAGGCTTCTCCCTGGTGTCCACTCTCAGTATCCACACTGTGGGCCAGGCCACTGAGTAGAGAAGTGGGCTACAAGCCCTCAGGCTACAAGCCCTCTGTCCCTCCCAGGACGCCCAGCGCTGGCTGGGGACAGAGGAGAGGCCCTGAAGTGCAGCATGAGCAGTCTCTGTCCTGCAGGCAGCCATCCCTGCTGGTGCCAAGCTGCCACTGGAAACCCAGCTCACAAAATCCCTGAGAATTTAGTGACGGCTTACCAGTGAGTATAGGCTGGGGACAGCCCACGGCACTAGGCAGCCAACAGGGGCCTGTATCTCGCGGGCAGGGGCTGGGCCTGGCCAGACTACAGGGCGGGGTGAGCTAGAACCTGAGTCAACATAGAAGGATCGGAGAGTCTGGAAGGTGATGAGTGGGGTGGGGTGGGAGGCAGGGTTTAGAACTGGGAAGCTGGCTTGCTAGCAGCCCCCACCCCTGTTTCCAGCAAACTGCTGGCAAACTGCGCTGTATGGCCCTGTGTAGAGTTCTCCATCACAAACTAGGAATTTTTATTCTTGCAGGTTTTTTTTTTGGCTAGGGCTGGGTTTGAACCTGCCACCCTCAGGCATATGGGGCCAGCGCCCTATTCCTTGAGCCACAGGTGCCGCCCCAAACTAGGAATTTTTTTAATGGAAACTCCAGAAAGCAGAGGAGCTGGGTCAACTCTAGAGACAAGTTGCTCTGTGCCCACTCTGACATCACTCGTCACAGCCATGTCCCCAGTGGGGTGGGGTTCACTCCTCCTCTTCCACTCAAGCCTGGGATGTTCTTGGACCCCAGCATGTGGCAGTGGTGCCCTGTGAGCTTCTGAGTCCAGCACCTGCAGC
Organism: Galago senegalensis; assembly: GCA_963575145.1. Taxonomy (NCBI): domain Eukaryota; kingdom Metazoa; phylum Chordata; class Mammalia; order Primates; family Galagidae; genus Galago; species Galago senegalensis. The sequence continues at coordinate 11,007 of CAUYTI010158867.1, read as the reverse complement.
TGGACAGCCTCCTGTACCCTCCCAGGATGAGGAGGCTGCCTCATGAAGAAGCCCCACCTCGTGGTCAGTGGGGCCCACAGGGGTGCCTTGAGGATGGGTCAGTTAGGGGGCTCTTAGTCCATGTGGGGGCTTATAGACAGCAGACATTTCTGCCTTGTGGCTCTGGAGGCTGGAGGTCCGGGATGGGGTGCTGGCAGATGAGGGTCTGTGAGGCCAGTTCTAGTTCCTCCCACGTGGTGCCTCCACGTTCCTCCACCAGGTCCTTAGGTGGGGGGTGGGGCAGACAAGCTACTTGGCTCACCCAGGGGGCACTGATCCCCTCACAGGACTCTGACCTCTTGATCTGATCACTGCCCCACCTCCTGACACCACCACCTCAGGGTTAGGAGTCAACATGAATCTGGGGGGCACACTCAGACCCAGCAAGGCCGTTGCACAGCCTGGCTCTCAGATGACAGAACTTAACAGCTCAAAACAATAACACGCCCAAGGGCACCTGACCCACCAGTCTGGCTCAGGCACAGACGAAACACCTGAAATGTTCAGCCTGCTCGTGGTTACAGATGCCTGTTTCTCCCGAGAAAGGGCACCAATTGGCACAACTGTGCTGTGAAGAAGTTCCTGTAAGTACAACAGAAAACTGCACACTGGTCTGAGCAGGCCTCAGGTCACTGTGTCCACTCTGCGGGGCAGACATGAGGAGTCCCCAGGGTGCCTGCCATCCTGGGCTATGTCTGGAGCGAGTGTGCCCATGTTGGCCTGCCAGGGCAGTGTCACGGGGCAGTGGCCCAAGAGAGTCAGAAGCCAAGACGTCCCAGGAGAGGAGTTCCAGGGGTCCACAGCAAGGGCCAGCCCTCATGCCTTGTGCTCCAGACGCAGGCTGGAGGATGGGGGGAGGACAGGGATGAACAGAGTGTGTCCTTGGAACACATGACTGCTCCGACATGCACAGCTGGAGGAGTTACCTGACTGTGTTTAATGACAAAATCATGGGTCCAGTCTTCAGTTTTCCAACTCCAGTCCGGGGAGGGGCTGAGCTTACATGGATAGCCACTTGGTGTCAACTCACCAAGTCAGGGAGAAGCAGTAGCAGCAGCATGGAGAGGGAAGCCCATGTCCACCCAAGTTTGGACTGTTCACTTTCATAAGCCTCCAGGCTCAGGCCATGGACACTGCTGGACCCAAGTCCTCTATAACCTGTAACCTGTGTGCCCTCTGTGAGTGGGTTTCTGACTTTACCTATAAATCCTGTCTGCTTGAAATGTGTGAAACCACACTGTGACCCAGTCACCCACGCTGAGACCCCTTGGTCAAGGCTTCTTGGGCATGGCTCTGGGCCATGGTCGCATATTCAGAATGAATCTCTTTAAATTATTTTACAGAGCGTGGACTCTTTTCTGTTGACAGGAGCCACTCTTGGCTGATCAAACCCTGAGACTCTGAGGTCCCTGAGAAGCGACTCTATCCTTGGCCTCACTGGGATTGGCTTGTCTGTCCTCATCCATTAGGGTACGAGCTTTAAGGAATGTCACTAAGTCCTCACCAGAGTGAACTGAGGCTCAGGTCCCCAGAGAGTCCTACAGGAAACGGCACCTTGTAGCACTTGTTTAGGCTACTTCCTACTGAAGGGATTACTCATAAAAGAATCCAAAATTTAGCTCCTCTCCTGAGGTTTCTGAAGATGTATGGTCAACCTGCTACCCTGCTCCAGCCTGCAGGACCTGAAAGTCAACAGCGTCTACACCCACAGTAAGCCCAGAGGCACAGCCTCCTTCTCCCAGGGCCCCTCTCAGCTCGGACAGACACCCCAGGGCAAGGCACTCTGACCCCGCCCAGAAAGACACCCCGGCCCTCTAGGTAGGCGCCCAACTCCTCAAGGGGTTACCAGGTCCACGTGGCCTTTGGCCTGGAGAGCTGCTGTGGGGATGAGCACCCCTAGGCCTGTGGTTCTCAGGTTTTGTAAAAATGAAGATGCGTTTCGACAGTAAAGTTTTATTTTTTCCTATTACTTCTACTGTGTTTTCAACACCAGAAGCATCCATCTCTTTTCAAGAGGCACTTCTGGTGTTCACCACTGAGAAGAGGTGGACAGCCCCCACCATGAGCTCAGCTAGTTCCTTCCTGGGCCCCGGGGAGGCTGAGCGGAGTCAGAGCCAGGCTGTGCCGGGCAGCCCAGCTGGCCCTACCGCATGTCTGGCCGCACACTGCGTTCTTGACAAGGCAAATGCGTGCTGTGATTTCTAGGTCGTGAAGAGGGTCACTTGGAGGCTATTTTTAACTAAATTGCTTGTACTTTTAGGGAAGTGGCAGAGACTGTTTCTTCTCTTCCTGTTCCATGGTTGCTGCCACTAATGTAAAATTTGTCTTCAAAAATCTAAGAAAAAGATTCAATAAAACCCAGTGATACAACTTTGGTGGAGTATATATTTATATCTTTCTGAGTTGTGTTTTGTTCACAAACTGACAGGTTGGTTTGTTCTTTTTGTGATCTACACAGCAACCTTTTCAAGACAACTTCGCCGTAGGAGGCCCCAACCCCAGGCTGTCTGTGTGCTTGTGGCAAAGTGGTGGGCCAGGGGTCACTGCCAGCATTCTCCTGGGCGAGCCCTCCCATAGTCCCTGCAGACATGCCCTGTCAGGAGGGGAGGGCGACACCCATGGGGGGAGTGTCAGGTGGACGCTCAGCTGATGACTCTGAGGCTCACAGAGATCAAGCCAGAACTTCTTCACATGGAGAGCTAGAATCTGGACTATCCAACTTAACCAAGGCCCATCTCTCTCTCCTCCTCATAGTGGGAATGTCCACTTCAGATGACACAACTCAGGGTGTTCCAACCTTGACCCCTTCCCACGTGGGCCATCACCTTGGGCTCCAAGCTGCCAGTAGAGAATGCCCAGCGAGGCCCCCAGGTCCAGTCTGCTGAGCTGATGGTGCAGATGTGGGGAGGAGGCAGGTCAGGGACTGTGCCCCACCATCTCCACCCATATCTCCCCAGGAGGTGTAGCCTCTTGCCTAGACCTGACAATGACTGCTCCAGGCAATGGGCGGTGTGGACGCAGCAAGTTCATTCCCAGAACTACAGCCTGACTCCAGGGCCAGGAGACAATTGGCTCTGAAATCCATCCAGGCCTGGCCAGATCGGGGCACTAGGAGAAGCTTAGATGGTTGCAGAGTCCCCACCAAGGCAGATCCCAGGTGGGAGTAGGGAAGAGCTACCAGGTGGGGAAGACACAGGGGGTTTGGGCAGGAGGGGCATCTGCTCCATAGAACAGCTATTCCAGGGAGGCCCCCGGCACTGCCAGCCCCAATGCTCTGCCCACACTGGAAGCTGGACAAGTGACCAGCTCCCACTTCCCTGGGACAGAGGCAGGAGAAGGTCATCGGGGCAGGCTACATGCTCTGGGGGCACTGGGGAGAGGGTTTAGAAGAGGGCTCCCCGGGGTAGCACAGGCCTCATGTCCCCAGCATGGTCAGAGCCCACATGGCAGGTGCTAGACTGAAACTTCTGAGGATGGAGCTCAGAGAGTTGACAACTCCTCAGTGTCAACAGTACAGTCGAACTGGACCAGGTGTTATGGACACCTGCCCTGTACCCACCCTCACTGCCCTGCAGAGCAGTCATTGTGACCACAGTGGACAGGCATAGAGGCTGTCTAGGCAGACGGTCAGCTGAGGAAGGGCTGAGTTGTGTGGGTATCACCTGCTGCACACAACCTCAGTGACTGCCACTGCCCAGCACGCAGGCCTGATGGTGAGACGTCAATAGAACCGGTAGAGGCAACACACTTGCTTTGATTCTGGATGTTCCCTGCGTACACCAACTCAAGTGAAATCGTGGAGAACAAGTCTAAACTTTCTGCATGTTTCCCTCAACAGCTCCTTTAAACTTTGTTCTTACTAGTATGTCACCTCTGAGTGGCAAAGGCAGAATGTCGAGAAAAAAGATAGAAAAAGTAAAACACTTTCAAACACCTGAGCAGCCACCTTCCTCCACCACTTGAACCGGCCCTTGTTTCTGCAGAGGCCCCTGGCTGATCAGCAGCATGCTGGGGTCCTCCAGACGCAGGGGCCTACAATTCAAGGATGGCAGGTGGTGTCCTCTGCACTTCAGAGAACAGTTGAAATTCCTTATTCATTTCATTTCCTAAATATTTGGGGCTTAGCTTTTATTTCATTCTCTCACTTTGAATTAAAATGAGCAATGTGTAAGCTAAGAAGACTGTTTTCTGCAAAGTTGGCTGCCACAGCTGGGAGAATAGCCCCAGCAAAGGTCCATCCGAGCCATTTCCCTCCATCCTGTCGCAGACTCGCAGCTTGAGGTTATCTCGATTCAATTTAAATCAGCATTTCCTAGTGGGATGTGTATTCTTTCACTGAGGCATCAGTTACCAGGAAAAAATATTTCACAACTCAAAGCCAGACATCTCCTTTAAGAGTCCATGTGAGTGAGGAATCCCACCCCTGGTGACATAGGTCATTTTGAAAAACCATCAGAAAAGGCTAAGAAGTGTCAGAATTTAAGGGGTGCCACACATGAGAAGTCCCAGCCCACAGCTGGCCCTACAGTGGACATGTGGGTTGGCTCTTTGGGGAAGTCTGAAAACTCACCACAAATGGGAAATGCCCGCTGGCCACAGGCTGTGCCGCACAGGGCCACGATGCCCACTCCAACGTGAGGCTGCTCCACTGCCCTTGCTGGAGGTCAGAGCACCGCCACACCAGGGTGTGGCTGTGGGCCCCAAGGCCTCCTGTGGAAAGTGCCCACTGTGCCCTCACAGGGTCTTCCCAAAAGCAAATGCCCACTGACGTCATGACAGGAATCTGTCCCCAGGAAGGTGCAGTGCAGAGTTGTCAAGCAGCTCTGGGCTCATCTGGGAGAGCAGCCTGTGGGCAGCTGCTTCCACCTGCCCGTGAGGTGGGGCCCTGCTGAGGGATGAGCAGCACCCCAGCTCAGAGAGTGGGCCTGGGCAGGCAGGAAAGGGGCCAGACTGGAGTGGCAGGTCTACAGAAGTCAGGATCTGTAGAGAAAACACCTGTCTGGAGGTTAGGAATGGAAGGAGGGAGAGCCAGAGAGAAGACCTGGGGCTGGACATTGCTCTGAGTGCCCTGGGAGAGAGGGGTCCTGGGGCTGCCCCAGGAAGGCTGGGAAGAGCTTTTGAAGCAGCATCACTGGTCACTGTGGCTCCAGCTTGCCTTTGTTTTTTCTAAGATACTAGTAAATAGTTAAGCTCCACTGCCACTCATGTTTGGCACTCTCTGGCCACCTAGGACACTGCCTGTCCAGGCAGTCAGCTCACCGAGGTCAGGCCCTTGGGGGACTGATGGGGGCTGTGACTCCGTGGGGCCATTCTCGCTCCTCCCCCAGTCCAGACCTCTTCCCTGCAGCCCCTGCCCTGCAGCCCTGTCTGGTAGAAATGGGGCTTCCTGGCTCCTGGGCTGTGTCCTTACTGGCTACTGCAGGAGGCAGGATGTCTGGACAAGGGCCATCACCCCTCACCCCACCAAAGGGTCTGCAGAGCCCCCCGCTGGTTCTGCAAGTGCCCGGAGCCTGTGTGTCCCACACGTGCCCTCTTTCCTGAGCAAGTGGCTCTGTGTGCTGTGCCTCCTGTGCTCTTGTGTGCGATGACGCTGCTGTCGGGGCTCCTCTGAGCTCCAGCGCTGGGGAGGGGGCCTTCTCCAGGACCTAGCCCCAGCATGTGCCCCAGACCTCTGCTCAGGTCTGCCTGGGTTTACCGCCATCTCCTCTCAATCATTCAGGGGGGCAGAGGCATTGTCCCTGGTATTGTGCCCCCCACACCACACTGTCCAGTCCCCCGCCCCAGGGCTTCTTTCTGCTCAGGCCCAGTACAGCCAGAGGGAAGGTGGGGAAGCCGAGCAAAGCCAGCCTCCCCAGTGGCCAGGCAGGGTGTCCCTGCTCCCCCTGAACAAGGCTTGGCCTGTGCCCTGAGTGCAAACGCTGCTGAGGTGTATCTGTAAATAGCCCTGAGATGAGACAACTCGACTTTGGGGACAGTGGAAGGTAACAGCACCTGACAGGTTTTATTTTTAAATGTATCTGCCCAGGCTGCAGGAGGGGCTTACATAATTCAGGCCAGTGTGTTCACTGACTCGAAGACCAACCTTTACAAAAGAAAGGGAGAGAGGGAGGGAGGCAGAGGAGGGAGGAGGCAGAAGGCGGGGAAGAGAGAGGGGGCAGGAGGGTCTAGGCCAGCACAGACGGCCAGAATGGTGTTAGGCTGCACCTGGCGGTGGCCAGCATCCACTACAGGTATGAGGTCAGCTCTTTGGCCACCCAGAGGGCAACCCCCTGGCTACAGCCCCCTGCACAGAACCCCCTACCTAGAGTTCACTGGGCAGAACCCCCTGAATAGCTCCCTCCTGAGGAGCTCCAGGCCCCAGAAGGCTCACTCTCCTGGCTGGGGGGTGACCCTCTGGTGGTTCCACCCTGGGCCCATTGGGAACTGCCTGAATCCCAGGAGCAAGGTTTCCATTCAGTGCATAACGCTGATCTCCACAAATCTGATCAGCTGCCCCACCCCTATTTCTTTGTCCAGGGGGCAGCAATGTGACAGCAAGACCCACACGTCCTTCCAGGCCAGTCAGAAGCAACCAACAGGTGTTTAATTTCTCCTCTGCACCCTCTGGGCCATCTGAGACCCCCTATTGTCATGGGCCTCACAGGCTGTCCTGGGGGCCCTGGTGCTTCCCATGCAGGACACATGGAAACTGGATTCAGCCTTGGAAAAGAGGGGTAAAGCAGGGCTGACCATACTCGGTGGGGTCTGAAGCTCCTCTGGGGCAGAGGCTGCAGCCACAATCCCTTTGTCTTTTCTTTTCTGAAATTTAAGGTTTGTCTGGAGCCAAAGAGGCCCCAGATCTTTTCTGTACTGCTAACTTGGTGCTTTTCCACACATGCCTCACAGCACAGGGGGTATTGCTCAGATACACAAAGGCCCAACACAGGAGACTCTGATGAACCACTCCAACTGTAAGACTCCTGTTCTTTGGCCAGGATTCTCCTCCTGGCACTTGGTTTGGGGGCAAACCTGGTTTACAGAAAACATTAGTTTTCTTTTGCAGAGGCTTGGAGTCCAGGGGTCTTCCAGTTTTTAATAGACATCTGGGGACATTGGTGGGAATGGAGGCTTCCTACTCCATTGTCTGTACGAAAGGAGAACAGAATAGACCAGGAATAGATTCCCTGTCAGACCAGGTGCCTGTGCCCTGCAGGTTTGGCTTAGAGCATGCTTGGTTGGGCTGTGCCCAGAGCCTTTATTCCAACTGCCCATAGAACCAGGCATCCCCAGTCCTGACATGTCGGCTGCCACCCATTTAGGCGTCCCTCTGCTAGTGGTACTTCACTGTGGGAACACCACATCCCATCCCCATGGTTGTAGCCCTCCCTGGCTCTGGAGATCCGGTAAAAGCTGCCTCCCTCCCCCTCTTCACCCCACCCCCCGCCATAACTCCTTGGCAGGTGGCGAGGCCGGTATTCCCTTACCTCCCTGTGTCTGAACAGTGTGGGACATCATGGGACACAGCATTAGAGACTAAGTTTTGGTGAGAGACATAGGGGATGCCACAGCCACAGCCACTCAGGAAGGGTCCCAGTCAGGGTGCCCCTCACCCACCCAGTGCTTCCTTGGCCTGAGTACAGCCCATCAGTTGAGGTGAGGGCTGCCCATGGGGTGAGGGTGACAGTGGCCCATAGGGTGAGGGTGAGGATGAAGGGAGCCCATTGGATGAGGTGAGGGGTACCCATGGGGTGAGGGTGAGGGCTGCCCATGGGGTGAGAGTGAGGGCTGCCCCACAGGACCTGGGCTGGCAGGTGGCAGGACCCAGTGTCCTAACATAAGCATAGGAGCTGTGGGGTTTGCACTATTTTTGCACCACTCACATCTCACAGACTCACTCGGGAAAGCCAGGAGGCCTAAAGAGGATGTGACACAGCAGCCTCCAGAAACACACACGTCACCTCATTTTCCAAAGAGAAGCTCTAGGTTTGGGCACCAAACGTTAGGTCCTGCCCCTCTGCAGACTGTACCCCTGGCTGCTTGGCTTCTTGCTTGGAAGAAGGACAGAAGGGCTGGTGTGACTGAGTGATTGCAGAGAGGATCAGACAGGATTGTGTGCCACTCCACACAAACAGCATTTACTGCAGAAAAGAAAGAGGCTACACCAAAAACACATTCCAGGGAGAGGAACGTGCTGGTCTCTGTGGAGACTCCCGGTGGTCTCCTTTAGCTGGCCAAGGGAGGGCTCACGGGAGATGGGCGAGGCCCCCAAGTGACTGACAGGTGCTCTGCGTTTTCCTGTAGTCCCTTCCTGGCTTCTTCAGCCCTAGGAACTGGCCTCCTGGCCTGCGTCTACCACCTGCAGACTGGTCCCTGCCTAACAGGGCCCTTGTCACAGAGCAGATGACTGGCTGCCTCCTGTGCAACTGGGAGACGGCCCATCCTACCAGGGCCCACGGCCAAGCCCAGCCACTCCCAGGTGACAGATATTGGAAAGGAGACAACCTGACCCTGGAATCTAGGGGTGGGTGCAATGGAGCCAGTAATTCTATGCAGGGCCGTCTCTTCTGAGGATGGAGGAAACCTTCAGGCACCTGTGGACACCACAAGCATCAGCCTATCTGGCAGTCTCCAGTGATGTCATGAGGCTGGGTATTGCTTCTGCAGCAAAGACCCAGGACCTCAAGTGGAAGTGGGAAGGGGCACCCCACAGGCCTCCGTGAATGAGCCCATCCTGAGTGGGCAGTTGCCACCACCACCTGCCTCCTCCGTTTTACCTATTCAGGGCCCCCACAGATTGGATGAGGCCACCCAAATCATGAGGGTGGATCTCCTTTATTCAATCTGTCAGTTTGAATGTGATGCCCCGAAACACCTTCACAGTCACACTGCCGAGCTTCCCCAGCTGCCCAGGCGTCCTTCTGCCAGTCAAATTGACACAAGTTTAACCATCACAATGATAACCCCATTCCCACAGCCAGAGCTGGAAAATGACGAGTAAATTTTTAAAAAGATAAGTATGATAAGGAAGTAATTTTTTAAAAAGTAGAAATCAATAATGTAGAAAACAAACAAACAAAAAAAAAATCGACAATCCTAAATTTGGTTCTTTGAAAAGATGAATACACTGTTGATATGTTCCTATAACACTGACTTCAGACTTCTTTTTAAAAAGAGAGAAATCATAAATTCTACAGTCATTAAAAGGAAAATTAGAGACTAGGATATGTTAATGTCAACAACTTGTCTAACTAAGGTGAAATGGGAAAACTCCTTGAAAAATACAATTTACCAGAATGGTAAAAATGGAAAATCTGAATGTGAACTAAAGTAAGGGCCATTCTACAAAATGACCTATATGTGACAAAAATTTCAAGGTCAAGAAATACAAACAAAGCGTAAAAAACTGTATAAAACTAAAAGAAATTAGGACTATGAAAATAAAATGGGTCATTCCATCCCAGATCTAATCCTTGATCTAAGCCACATAGAGAGGAAGTAGGAAAAAGGGCACAATGACGACATTTGAGTGTGGACTCTAGATTAGGTATTTGTGGTACTAACTTTCCTGATTTTGACTGTACTGTGGTAATGAAAGAATTATGCTTGTTATAACGGAAATACACACAGAGTATTCAGCAATAAATTGGCACGATATCGTCAACTTACAACACACTCTCCAAGTGATTCAGAGAGATGCACACACATGCACACATCAGTACACAAGCACACATGCATCCTGATGTGCACACGCACACACTCACACACATGTGCAGACACGCACACACACGAACATGCAGGAACAAATGTAAACAGAGTGTGCACACGGGCACTCATCCACACAGGTGTGCACACACACGTGTGAGGAAGGGCACAGTACAACAGAATAACAGCAAAGAAAATGGGGCAAATTATAAATGGGGAATTTTTGCAAAGGGTATAGGGATAGTTTCTTATAGTGTTTGTGTAATTTTTGTGTATGTCTGACTTTATGCCAAAACTTTCAGGAAGAAATGCTTCTGTTTTAATTTTTTAAAGGAGGGCTAAAGTGGCCACACAGTGGTGCCTCCTTTTGTGAGAGGCATGAGGTGCAGAGCCAGCCACAATGGAGAAGCCGGGAGTGAGCCCAGGCTACCGATGAGAGTGGTGTAGGTGAGTGAGTGCCCGACCTTCCTGAGCTGGTCTCTCCTGGCCCATCCTTGTCCCCACCTCCTCTCATTTCCTGTTCTCACTCATGTTTATATTGGTGGGAGTGTGGCCACAGACGCTTCACCAAAACTCCCCCAAAGGCTTATTTCCCAGGAAGCTGGTGTGAGGGGCCAGGGCAGGCCCTGTCTGCCCTGGGCTGCTGACCATAGGTCCCTCCCTCACCAGCTGCCTCATCTCTGTGTAGCTGGCCCTGTTCTGAGGCCCCAGGACACCAGCACACCGTTAGGGGTATACCTGCTCCAAGGTGGCAGTGGTGGCAGTGTCAGGTGGTGGGCTGGGTGGGCTGGGGGCTCCTGCAGCTGCAGCATGTGACTAGTGAGGGGGTAGCCACAGGTGGGGATAGAGTGGAGAGGCCATCATCACTGTATTCCAATATATTCTGTATATGGTTACTGCTTTCTAGAGTTACACTTTTAATGGGTAAGCATAAATAAAAGAATTAAAAACATTTATTTATATAGATTGAATTAGTACTGCCATGTATATCACATTTCCTTTTTTTTTTTTTTTTTTTTTTTGCTGTTTTTGTCTGGGGCTGGGTTTGAACCTGCCATCTCCAGCATACGGGGCCGGCACCCTACTCCTTTGAGCCACAGGTGCCGCCCTATCACACATCCTTATTTATCACTCAAAAATTTTGGCGGCTCGGCGCCTATAGCTCAACCGGCTAGGGCGCCAGCCACGTACACCTAAGGTGGCGGGTTCGAATCCCCAGCCCGGACCCGCCAAACAACAATGACGGCTGCAACCAAAAAATAGCTGGGCGTTGTGGCGGGCGCCTGT
>CAUYTI010158866.1:0-10611 GCA_963575145.1 Galago senegalensis | reverse complement strand
ACTGTGATGGTTCACTGTATAGTGTGTAGACTTCTATCCTATAAAATTGGGATCTCTTAAAGATTCTTTTCTTAAAATTGTGTTCCAGGGAGGCCAAACTCCACATTTCAAATCTTCAAATTTCAGTTTTTGGCCGAGGCTGGATTTGAACCCACCACCTCTGGCATATGGGGCCGGCACCCTACCCCTTTGAGCCACAGGCACTGCCCAGATCTTCAAATTTCAAGCTGAAAATTTGAGCTCTACAACAGGTCATCATAACGATATTTTCGTTTAAGTTAAAGATCATATATTCAAGGCAACTTAATGAGCTCAACCTGGCTAATTTAAAATAGTCATCACCAAATTGACTGATTATATATATTTCTTTCTTTCTTTCTTTTTTTTTTTTGAGACAGAGCCTCAAACTGTTACCCTGGTTAGAGTGCTGTGGCATCACAACTCACAGCAACCTCCAACTTCTGGGCTCAAGCAATTCTCCTGCCTCAGCCTCTCAAGTAGCTGGGACTACAGGTGCCTGCCACGACGCCCAGATATTTTTTGGTTGTAGCCATCATTATTGTTTGGTGGGCCCAGGCTGGATTCCAACCTGCCAGTTCGAGTGTATTTGGCTGACGCCTTAGCCACTTGAGTCACAGGTGCCGAGCCATGATTATATATTTTCTGTATAGTTTCTCTCCATAAAAATATAACTCGGTTCTTTTTATCTTCCAAGTATGTATATCCTAATGAACAAAATAGGACTATCTGATTTAAATTAAGGTATTAACAAACACATATATATTTTTTTTTCTTAAAAAGATTTCTTAGTTTCCAATGTTCGGTTGCTGGTGGATTGATATCAACCCTGAAATATCCTTTACTCAACATTCAGCAAATATTTGTCAAATGATCTGCTGTACAAGGCTCTAAATGAATATACAACAAATAGAAAATACCAAGCCAGATGCATTTTCTACAGTAGCTGAAGATGGTGGTGGTATTGGAATTTATGAGTGTGCAGTGGTTTTTATTAAAAAAAAATATGGAACCTAAGCTGTCATTTAAATTGGCAGAGAGATGTAATTACAAACCAAAGTGAACAGCTGGGAAAAATTCCTTACAGTCATAGCCAGAGCTTCCCAGCTAAAGGATTAGCAGTTTAGGAAAGACTTTGAGAGAAAAGAGAAAAAATAAAATGTCTGAGGACCTTGGCATTTGGCTGGCCAGGAAGCACTGCCAAACATATAGCCACTGCCAAGGGAAAGGAATGAGAACTAAGAAACAAGGGAGGAGATTTGGCTTATTTGTCCCTTTTATTACTTATTGTGGGTGAAAAACAAATGTGTATTTCACTTGGCCCAACAGCATTTTGTACTTTTGTCAAGGTCAGAAAATGAAATTGCTCATTAGTAGATCTTTATAACATTATTTACACTCTAAATTGCAAATAGCTGGCCTTAGGAATGGGCCTAGACTTGGCAGATTATTATCTGTGAGCACAATAGGGGGCATGGTTGTCTGACAGTGCATCCCACTAATGAGGGGTTTTAGTAGCATCTGGTAGTTTGTCCATGCATGGGTAATATGAGAGAAATTTTTGAAATTCTTTTCCTATTGAGAGGATTAGCTAAAATGATTTCAGAGACAAACTGTAGCTGATACTTAGCTTTTGTGAGGAGTGATGAAAACCCAGCAGATGTTTCAGTTCAACAGTCTTAGAAGTTGAAGGAATGGGCTGAGGAAGGGAGGGACAACTCCATGTTGTACAAGTCAGAGAAAATAATTGTCCTTCTATTCTAATATCCCCTAGGATCATGAATGACTATGCATCCTACTCATACTGTCTGTTAAGGATCAACTCTTCCAGTTCAGATCCTTTGGTAGGCAAATTCTTGGCATTTAGAGATGGTAACGTGGTAGTTGTGAGAATGGAAAAATAAATCACAAAGTAAGGTGATTTAAATTGGTGAAATTTAAATTTAATTCTCTTCTAATTCACACACCAGCTCTTAGTAACTATAGGCTTTCCAAATTTAAAAATGAGCAAATTGAGTTGAAGCAATTTGCTGAACACAGTAGGGGGCAATAGATTCAGAAAGTATGTTAGTAAATAAAAGCTCAGACTCTGAAATGATACCATCTACCTTGAATCTAAATTATTTGAACTATAAATTGTTGTAGCCTTGGAAAAATTCCCTAATCTCTTTAAACATTATAACCATCTTCATACACTTAAATAATTACTATTAAGTAAGAGGATGCATGAGAAGTATATGTCATAGCACTTGCCACAGAATAATAAGAAAATCGACTGGAACATTCATTGTAAGATTAGTTTAAAAGAAAATTATTTTTCTAAATTTAGGAATGCATCAATCACCTGAAGTAAGATTCTGTCTTATGATCCTGCCTTCTTCATGGATACAACAGAAGCTTATTAATTATTCTTTTCATGCTCAACAGCACATTGTTGATTGATAAATGGAGAATATCATTAAATAGGAAAGGTGAGAGTGAACATTCTTGCCTTGCTCTTGATATTGGAAAATAATTCTGTCTTTCACCATTAAGTGGGTTGCTAGTGGTAAGCTTCACGTAGATTCACTTTTTCAGTTTATCTGTCTCCATAGAACAGGCGTCCTCAAACTACAGCCTGTGGGCCACATGTAGCCTTCCTAGGACATTTATCTGGCCCTCTGGATGTTTTTGCCACCAATGCCTGTCCTGCTTAGTAATCGACTCCTCCTGTCCCAGGGCCCTCAGTCCAATCCTGCAATGATCTGAGGGACAATGAACTGGCCCCCTGTTTAAAAAGTTTGAGGACTCCTGCTTTAGAGATTATGATGCACCTTCTTAATTTATTAAGATTTATTATCCATTTCTATATACTATTTTTTCATTAGGTTTTAAGATCTTTTTCTATGAGCCCATTTTTAAGCACAAATTGATATTTTTTCATAGAATCCCATATAAGATCTATTTTTGAAATTTTGCTTCAGAACAGTTTGAATTGGACGTTGTCTGGGGGACATAACTTGTGTGAAACAAGTTTTTAAGTAACAATTTTTGACTTGGGGGTTTCTTTACAACAATTGGGTACGGTATGTTTGGAATCTACACTCTGTGAGGTATGGTAATTGGTGGGACCACACCTACAGTGCATCTTGCAAGGGCACATGTGAAATATACTAGGTGTAGAATATACATGTCTTAACACAATAACTAAGAAAATGCTGTGAAGGCTATGTTAACCAGTTGGATGAAAACATTTCAAATTGTATATAAAACCAGCACAATGTACCCCATGATTGCATTAATGTACACAGCTATGATTTAATTAAAAAAGAAAGAACTTAAAGAAATGAAGAGTCATTTAGGGACTTTCAGAGTACAGCAGAAAGCTTCAACAACAGGCTAAACCAAGCAGCAGAGTCTCAGAGCTTGGAAACAAGACTCTTGAGCTAACCTATTCAGTCAAAGATGCAGAAAAGAATTAAAAAATTAATAGTCACTCAGAGAAGTGTGAGATTATGCAAATCATGCCAATATAAGAATTATAATATCCTTGATGGAGAAGTAAATGCAAAAACAATGGAAAATTTATTTGAAGAACTTATTTACAAAAACCTTCCCAGTTTTTCCAGAGATTCAGATTTCCAGATGCAAGATGGTCTTTGAACACCAGGAAGATTCTTAGAAAATAGGACCTCTCCAATATACATAACCATAAATTCAACCAACATCAAAAGGAGAACATTATTGCAGCAAGACATAAGCAAAAACTAACCTACAAAGGTAAAACTATCAGGCTAACAAAGGACTGGGAACTCATTTTTAGTCTTATTAAATGGAACAATTATCCATTGTCAGGTTAGAATTTTCTATCTTAGAAAAATGTTTTATAAATGAATGAAAAATATTTTTCCATAGAAGTGAAAACTAAGAAAAGTTATCATGATTAGACCTACCCTACCCTACATGAAATACTCAGAACTGCATTAGACATGGAATGGTAAAATAGATACCTATCAATATAAAAATATCCAAAAGGTAAATCTCATAGCCCTTATTAAACAACAGCACATGAGGTAAAACAAAACCATAAGGTCATCCCCAGCATAATGAACAGAACAACATTCATTAAATATATACTAACACTCAATGCAAATGGTCTAAACACTCTACTTAAAAGACAAACGTTGGCTGAATGGTTAAAAAAAACCCAACTCAAGTATCTGTTGTCTCCAGGAAACATGTCTAACCCAGGACCCACACAAAGTCCAGGTGAAGGGATAAAAAAAAATATTTCATGCAAATAGAAACCAAAAACAAACAAGTAATGTCATTTTCATATCAGATAAAATGAACTTCAAGTCAACAACAGTAAAAGAAAAGAAAGACAATGATGATTGTGCATAATGGTTAAGGGAGAAATTCAACAAGAAGGCATAGCAAGAGTAAATATATATGCACCTAACACAAGGACACACTGATTTATAAAGTAAATCCTACCAGATCTAAGAAAAGAGATAAATAGTAGCAGCATAAATTTGAGGAACTTCAACACTCATTGACAGAACCAGACACATCACTGAAGGAGAAAATCAATAAAAATGCACTGGATTTAAATGGAACTCTAGAACAAATGGACCTAACATGTTTACAGAAAAATCTACTAAAAAACTACTGAATATACATTCTTTGTGTCAGCACATGGCACATTATTCAAGACTGAGCATATCCTGGGCCACAAAACACATCCTAGTTAGTTAAAAAAAAAAAAATTAAAATCATATTATGTATATGCTCAGACCACAGTGGAATAAAACTAAAAGTAAATTTTAAGAGAAACATGCAAGTCTATACAAAGTCATGGAAATTAAACAATTTGCTGCTGAATGATTCTTGGGTCTGTGATGAAATTATGATGTACATCAAAAGATTCTTTGAACTGAACAATAAAAGGGCCACCAGCTACCAAAATCTACAGGACCCAGGAAAAACAATTCTAAAGGGAAAATCCATAGCCTTAAATACCTATATCAAAATGACAGAAATATCAAAAAGTAACTATCCAATGTTTATACCTCAAGGTAGTACAAAAGGAAGAGCAAAGCAAACACACAGCCAGCAAAAGGAAAGAAATATAGCACAGAGCAGAACTTAATAAAATATATAGGATCAACCCAACAAAAAGTTGATTCTTTGAAAATATAAGAAAATTCAATAGACCTCTAGTTAAATTAATGGGAAATAGAAAAGACCCAAATAAGCTCTGTCAGAAATTAAAAGGAAGATATTACATTTGATACCACAGAAATACGAAATATCATCTGTGAATACTACAAAAATCTCTATATACACAAATTAGAAAACAGAGGAAATGGATAAATTGCAGGAAACCCATAACTTCCAAAGACTCAAACAGGAAGAAATAGAAATCCTGAACAGACTAGTAATGAGCAATGAGATTAAGGTAGTAATAAAAATTCCTCCCCCCATAACCCTTCTCAAAAAAATGCCCTGGACCAGATGGATTCACAGCTGAACTCTACCAGACCTACAAAAAAAAAAAACAAAAACAAAAACAAAAAAAAAAAACCAACCTGGTACCTATTCACTTATCCTACAGAAACTATTCCATAACATCAAAAAGGAGGGAATCATGCCTAACTCATCCTTTGAAGCCAACATGACTTTGATATCAAAGCTAGGAAATGACACAGCAAAAAAAAGATAACTACAGAGCAACATCCCTTATAGACACAGTTGCAAAAGTTCTCCATAAAAAAAAACTATCAAACCAAATACAACAGCACATACCACATTATTAAACAGTCCAGCATAATTAAGTGGGTTTCATTTCAGGGATGCAAGGATGGTTCAATCAATCAATAAATGTGATTCATTGTATAAACAGAAGCAAAAAGAAGGACCATATAATCATCTCAATAGATGCAGAAGAAACATCCAATAAATGTGGCACCCTTTCATAATAAAAAAAAAATTAAAAAATGGGCGCAAAAGGACACATCTCAAAATTACAAAAGCTATATATGACAAACTCATAGTCAACATTGTATTGAATGGCAAAAAGTTGAAAGTATTCCCCCTAAGAACTGAATTAAGACAAGGTGGGTCACTGTTACCACTTCTATGCAATATGTTACTGGAAGCCTTTCTAGAGCAGTCAGGCAAGAGAAAGAAATAAACTCAATTTCCAACATAATAGTGTTAAGAGATAGAGCCTTTGGAAGTGGTTAAGTCATGAGGGCAGAACCTCCCAAATGGGATAAGTGCCCTCATTAAAGGGATACAAGAGAGCCCTTTGCTTCTTCTGCTGCTTTGTGCCATGTGTGTGAGAGCACAGCAAAAAGGTTTCATCTTGGAAACAGACAGCAAATCCTCAGTAGATAGTGAGTTTGCTGGTGCCTTGATCTTGGATTTCCCAGACTATAAAGCTTTCATTTATAACCAACCTAGTCTAAGGTACTTTGTTATAGCAGAATGAACAGACTAAGATGATGGCATATCAGTATTTAAAAAAGAAGTTAACTGATCAAAGTATTCTATAATATACATACTTTTTCTGGCAATGTGAATGTTACTTTCTTTGCATTATTACTATTATTATTGCTTAATATTTTGTTGCAGCAATCATCTGATTTCTTTTGTGAATGTTATTTATCTTCATTCATTCTTTATGAAGTTTTTGTTCTCAGTCCTTATGTTAAATATTGTTATTGTCATCAAATTTAGCCTTTAAATTCTGTGAAGGCAAAAGTGGAAACCTAATGTACATATGTGTAAGTAAGAAAAATAAATTAAAAAAATAGCTTCACCTGTAGGTTTATCCTATTATTTTCATACAATCTATGTGATATAGATAGCCTATTTAAACTACAGTTAACAGCTGGAGTCACAGATTCAAATTAGTGCCCAAGGTCCAACAACAAATTCATGTTGGAATGACAAAGTCAATATTACCAATTTGAATGCTGAGTAACTTCTCATAGGTCATGCTGAAAATTTAATTTGATTTCCAGCTCTTCTTCTTTCTTGATTTTTTGATAATGATGCTTGATTGTGCATCTAAAAATGCATAGCAAATATATAAAATTAGTATAATTTTATAGTTTTAGAATTTTAGAACCCAGTCTTTTTTCATCTGCTTTGGGTTTAATATTAAACCATTATTTACAGAAATTACAGCAATTTTTTGTTCATATGTTCAAACTAAAAGTCTTTCTATAATCAGATTTTTTTCCAGTCCTTTTTTTAAAAAATGCTATGTTGGTTATACACATTTGTGAGATTCAAAAAAACCTTGTTTATTTATACTTGATAACTGAATCTTTCCAGAAATATTGATTTATGTGAATATTTCAATGAGACTGCCTTCATATCACACAATAAATTGTGTGTAATATAAACATGAAATGTCTCCCCAAACTAAGAAATATCTGTGGGAGTTCTACAAAATAACAAGTATTGATTCAATATTCTGTTTTTGCAGTAAAAATAATTTCAAACCTGACCTCAAAAAATAACTCTTCTGCAAGTTCATGTTATGTGAACTCCAATTTATCTTTGGAGGTGAATTTATAAGGGAACAGTCCATGGCATTACAGAGAAACGTCTCACTCATTTAATATCAAATAGGAATTTCCTCAAAATATCATCAGTAGTCATGAATGCTTATGTAACACTATGTTTATTTGGTTCAATCGAATTCACACTCCCCTCAAATACAAAATTCCGAAAATAAAATAAATCAATAATACTATGGAAGTTTTGATTTCTCAAGAAACTTTCAAACACATATTTATGTATCTTTAGTGATTTATTTTATTCTGAGAATTTAATGTGGTTTAAAATTTGCATTGAATATTTCATGTTCTTTTAAATTAATAAATACTTAGTGTTAAAATGAATAAAATGTATGTTTCAGAAGCCTCTAGCTTTTCTTTTGTTTAATACTATTTTAATATCAACTATTTCTATTTTAGAGGGTGCTTAGTGACTATTTTGCTCTGCTTCTCTCTACCTTTTTAAATAATATTAAATATATTTCAGCACTAATGAACAGCCATTTCACTTAATGTTAAAATCTTATACATAAAACTTTACAACAGCTTCCACTCCCAATCCACTCCTAATTATATCTCTGAATATCCCACATTCTTTGGAAGTCAGAATATTTTGAATACTAGTTAGATAAAGTATCCGCATCAAATAAGGGAGTGGTCAGTAAAGTAGTGTGTTTTAATAGCTGTATCTGAGTTTCAAAGTGGTTTTATAAAAGATCCTAAGTCACAAATGGAGATACCTTTATTCCATAGATAGGAAAATGATGGAATTAATAAAAACTTTCAATTGAGAGAATACAAAAAAAAAATGAAATAGGGGGATCAAGGTAGTTTAAAAAGTATTCTGTATTTAAATATGTTAATTAGACATACGTAGCAAATCTATTTCAGTAATAATGAAGGAATTATGAATATGTAGGTCAATGAAGACAATAATAGCTTATAATAACAAAAATGGGTGCAATGAGCACATCCTTTCATGGGGTATAGAAAGCATTTAGAGGAATACAAATGTGCTAAGACCTGAAGACTAAAAATAACACAAAATACCTCAGGTAATTTTTTACAGGTAGGGAAAATAGCAAGAATAAAGTGTCTAAGACAAGAGTAGTTTAGCAAATTCAAACAACAGACATAACATCAATTTTCCTGGAGGGGTAGAAATAACTATTCCTGGGTGTACGGATCAGATGATTACAAAGAACTTGCCATGTTTAACCAAAATCACCACAAGCTCACGTGGTGTAGCCATTTCTTAAACATCCATCTTGGGATCCTTTATCATAATGTACAGAACTCTAGATTACTGTATGTTAATAGCATCCCAAAGTTTGAGGACTCGATTGTTATATCTGCCATGCTAGAACGGGCAGAGGCATAATGCTTTAAAAATATGATCGGTCACTTGGATAGCTTTCCCTGATGGCATACGAGTAATCTACATTTCAATGTTTGACAAGTTCATTGAGGAATTACTCTGATTCAACTCTTTAGAAAGTTAATTTAGCATCCAATTTGATACAGCAAAGCCACTCCTAAAAGAAATAAAAGACAGTGTCTGATAGGATTATAAAAATGCTGACAAACTGGATTTTGTAGCAGCTTGCAGCCTCTCAATATTTGGCAAGGAAAACCCAGAGTGTTATTTTTATATCTGAGCCTAAGATACATATATAAAGGTATATTAATTAAGAAATAAAAATATCATAAACATTTGCAATTAATTCACCATAAATGACTATTTTTGATGAAAATTGAAGGTTTTACATAATTTTTTGGTGAGTCTAGTCTCTGTTCCTGTAAAATGTATCACAAACAGAAATTAACATTACTTTGAACAATTTTTAGTCTAATTCCATGTAATATATATATTTTTATTAAGTCATCTATACATAGATCATGAATACATTTATGCCTTTGTGGGATTCAATGTGTTGATTATTTGTACAAATTGGCGTGCTTACATCCTACTAATTAACATAGCTTTTACCTCACTTACTTAATCACAGTGTTAAGACGTTTGTGTTCAATACGTTATAGATTTGACTTTTACCCTTGCAATATGATCCATAGGTGTGGTCCCACCATTAACCCTCCCTTAGAAAATATTCTTCTTAGTAAAGTATCTTAGGAATGGAAAAAAAAAATCCATGTAATATTTTCTAGAACTAACATACCGACTACTGACTTAAATGTGTGATTTAACGTATCTTATTTTTTTTTGTAGTTATTTATAAGTTAACTTATTTGAAAACATGTTGAATTACAAATTCCTAAAGGAATTCCTAAAGGGCAGAAGACAAGATGGCTGGGATTAACTATGACATACTTGCAAAGCCAACAGAAAGTCCATGGTGTTGTTACATAAATTTTATTATTAGGTCACTGGAGTAAAATGGATTTTGTTTTCCTTTATGATTTTGGGATTTGATGAGATTATAGCATACATTTATTTACATGTCTGGCTAGTATTGTAAGCATTTCACTTTTTATGTATAGTTCCACACTGATAAAATGTAATATTGGAAATCAAATTCTTTATCCTAAATTATTGTCTAAGTCCTCGTCACTATTTATCAGGAAATACATATGCTCTAAAAACTATGAAAGGCTTCCTTTACATGCCTTTTTCTCCCATCTTTTATGTGTCCGAGCACCACATCATTAAGGCCTTTTAACCTCAGTTCATTTACTGCAGCAACTTTATGAAGTAGTCAGTAGTCTTATAATTGTCTTACAACTGAAGGAAATTATGCATATGAGTGATAATTGTTATGCCCAAACTCATTTACCTATACCATGATGAGAAAGTAATAACTAATATTTCCTGAATACATAAAATTCTTAGGTATCTACCTTACAGCCTATTTATTTATTTATTTTTTACTGAATGGTAACTATGTACATTAATGCACTTCTGGGGTACAGTGTGGGGTTTTCACATGCAATCCAAAATACTTCCATCAAACTGGTCAACACAGCCTTCATGTCATTTTCTCAGTTATTGTTTTAAAACGTTCACATTCTACTCTTAGAAAGA
>CAUYTI010158864.1:0-86307 GCA_963575145.1 Galago senegalensis | reverse complement strand
CCCGCCAAACAACAATGACGGCTGCAACCAAAAAATAGCCGGGCGTTGTGGCGGGCGCCTGTGCTCCCAGCTACTTGGGAGGCGGAGGCAGGAGACTCGCTTGAGCCCAGGAGTTGGAGGTTGCTGTGAGCTGTAATGCCATGGCACTCTACCCAGGGGGACAGCTTGAGGCTCTGTCTCAAAAAAAAAAAAAAAAAAACAATGAGGCACTGAGGCCAGGTGCAGTAGCTCATATTTACAAGCCTAGCTCTCTGGAAGGAACACTCGAACTCCAGAGTTCCAGATCAGCCTGAACAAGACAAAGACCCTGACTCTACAAAGAACAGAAAAAAATTAGCTGGAGCTTGGTGGTGCACACCTCTAGTCCCAGCCACTCTGGAGGTTGAGGCAGGAGGATGTTTTGAGTCCAGGGATTTGAGACTGTAATAAGCTATGATAACACTCCAGCCTGGGTAACAGAGTGAGACTTTGTTAACAAAACAAATTTTTTAAAATATGTATATATAAAGCATTGGTAGCAAGTTCCAAGTTTTTATTTGCACAATACTAGTTAATAAAATTGAGTAGCATCAATAGAGCCCATAAGATCTTAAAATCATGAAATCTAAAATGTTTCCTACAGACTGACTGATTGAGTACCTTTAAACAATGCAAATTTATTTCTTATAGAGTCTAGTAGCTGAAGCCTGAGGCTTTTCTCTGCCTTGTACATGACCATCTTCTTGTGGCTTCTCATGGGTTTTTCTCTGTGCCTGTGTTCTAATTTTTATGAGGACATCAGTCATATAAGATTAGAACCCCCCTGAAGATCTTACTTTAACTTAATCACCAGTTTAAGACTAAGTCCAATGCCCATTATATTGTGCCAGAGTGGGATTCAAGGCTCCCAGATGTGAATTATATGGACACTGAAAACAGTTTGCTGACCAATGCTCTACATTACAATAGGATCAACTAGGACAGTGTTCATAAATGTTCCATAAAGAAAATTTATAAAATAACAATTCTATAAATATGATATAAAACGAACACAGTCTGCAGATTGGGAGATTTCAGTTCATTTTATTTTATTTTATTTTATTTTATTTTATTTTAGATAGTCTCATTCTGTTGCCCTCAGTAAAGTGCTGTGATGTCACAGCTCACAGTTCACAGCAACCCCAACTCTCCGGCCCAGGCAATTCTCTTGCCTCAGCCCCCAAATAGCTGGGTCCACAAGTGCCCACCACAACGCCTGGCTATTTTTGTTGCAGTTGTCACTGCTGTTTTAGCTGGGCAGGGCCAGGTTCACATCCGCCACTCTTGGTATATGGGGCTGGTGCCCTATCCACTGAGCCACAGGTGTTGCCCTCAGCTCATTATTTTTAACAATAACTATTGAGCCTTACAGAAGACCTTTTTCTAGAAATGGAGATTCCCAAGTAAATAAAATAAAACTTAAATTTGTATCAACAATTAATAGAAGCTATCAAGGGAAAACAAAAAGTCCATCAATTTTGTACTTTTTTAATATTAAAAAGTTAAAAGTTAATATTTTGTAAACAAATCAATGGTATGTGATTATCATAATATTTAAAATTGTTTCATAACTACAAAAACTTTCAGTTGTATAACAAACATTAGCTATTAAAATAATGTTATAATAACATTCATAAAATAATGGCAGCAATTTAAATAATTATTTGGTAATTAAAATAAACATAAAAGTAAACAAGCAATTATGTTCTAAATAAATACTTATGAATGTATGTATACTAATTAGAAAGTAAAGCATCTTCCATGTGTTAATTACATAGTATAGTAATGGAAAAAAAATTTAACTTGAGGTACTAAAAACAACATAAAAAATTTCTTTAGGTGTTAACAGCTCACATTTAGATCAGAAGATGACTTTAGAAGAATGTAAATTTTGCCTTAAGTCACTTAAGACCCATATTTCCACAAAGTACATTATTGACATAGAAATAACTTTCTACTTAGAACTGTTTTAAAAACCATAAAAATAGAATTGTTAAATAGTTTGTACTTATGTAATTATTAATTTTTTGAGACAAATTACATACGTCCTCACTTATGTAATTATTAATTTTTGGAAAACTTTATGTTTAGTCAATGGAATATTTGTACTTATAAGAACATATAAGAAAATTTAAGCCAGAAATTTACATAAATAGTTGAATAAATTTTTCAATCATACATTGGTATTTGATGACTCATTCAATGATTTATGAAATTCATCTTGAATGATGAATGGAAAATAGTAATAAAAATATAATATTTAGTAGGTTGACAGAAATAAATTTTGTCTCTTTTCCTCCTGATACACACTTGTCCTCTAGAATTCTGGTTTTCTTTTCTTTTCTTTCTTTTTTTTTTTTTTTTTTGGAGCATTCTGTACCATTGAAACACAGAAAGACTTTGATATCAGGTTAACTAATGGATTATAGTGTTATAGTATACATTTTTTTTTTTAGATAAAGTCTCTCTTCATTGACCAGGATGGAGCACAGTGGTGTTATCCATCATAGTTAACTGCAAACTAAAACTCCTGAACTCAAGAGATCCTTCCATCACTCACTCCTCAGGTGCTGGAATGGACAGTATGCTACCTTGTCTGGCTAATGTTTTTGTTGTTGTTGTTGTTGTTGTTGTTGTTGTTTATTTGTTTTATATAGATGAAGGTCTCACTATTGCCCAGACTTATAATATAAATATTATACTTTGTATTTTAAAAAGTGTTCATGGAAAGTTGTCTCCATTTGTTTTAAAAAATGAAAAGATCCACTACAATACAGTTCATATAAATTGTCCAAAGCACTAAGCTGTAATTATGTCTCAAAGACCTATCTGACTTTTTGTTGTTGTTTTCTAATTGTTTCAGTTTTGCATCAGAGGACACCATGCCAATTGGGTTTTGACATAAATAAAGTAAAGTAGGGAATAAATAACTCCAGGAATTGACAATCCCTTTATTCCTTTTTCATATTTATTATTTTTAATTTCCTCTAATCATGGCATATTTATAACATGAATGTCGATAACAGTACTGACCAGATACAGTCTTGTAATAAGAATCATACATAATATATTGTATTGCATGCTTTGAAATCATACATAATACGTTGTATTGCATGCTTCTAAAATGTGCTCTTTATTGAAAATAATAACAGTAATAGATTAAGGTGTATTGATGGACCAATCTCAACACTCAATATTAAACTATTTAGATTATTGTTGATAACAAATATTGTATCCTCATCTTAATATTCTATCAGTGACATCTTTTTGTTATTTGTCTCTAATAAAATTTTATGCTACCTGTGACTTAATTCTTCAGAAGCACATGGTTTCTGAATGACAGAGAGTAACAAGGAAAGAAAGGTTAGGGCCTCACAGGGTTCCTACACTAGGAAAACTTACGGATGTTGAGTGGGAGTTCAAGAAAGGTTAAATCAAAAGTATAAATTATTTCCTAAAAAAATAATGAAAATACTGGATGAAAACCACTTCAGGACTAAGAGAGTAAATTAGAAGCATACTTCACATTGAGATGTCTTTATTTTAAAGACTGAACACTAATCAGAACCCGTAGAAGTCTGTGGCCTTTGGCTTGAGAGACTCTCATTTAGACTCCACTTTGCAGCTCTCCTGCAGTCATTCTTACAGAGCAGAACAGGCTGATTTGATGTAGGGCCAAAGGGCAGCAACTGCACACCAGGAGCATGTAGAAAATCAAACAGGGGAATCTAGAGATAGGTGCCTACAGTAGAACCTCTGTACGTTGACCACCCAAGGGACTGTAACTGGTCAACATAAGGAACTGGGCCTGCTGTGCTGATAGATAAAGGTGGTGCAGGTCTATTCTAAGAAAATTAGGTCAACTTAAGGAGGTGGTCAATGCAGGGAGCTGGTTACCTATGGAGGTTCTACCTCGTTTGGAAAGGTTATCAAACAACTAACCTGAGGTCATGATCCTAGCTGGGTAAGAAAAATACTAGAAGAAAATCCAGAAATTTAATAGAGACATCTGGCAATGAAGTGGCCGTTCTGAATCTTTATGAGATTTCAAATACCCTTGATAGTGTAGAAGACAGATTGTTTATGAAAATTTCTGAGCAGGCTCAGGAGAAAACGCAAAGCTCCCAGCTGTCTCCTCCTCTTGGAGGAACTTCAGGCCTCAATCAGGCAGAAAGTAAAAGTTGCAACTCAAGTGGAAACTTCCCAGTCTTTGAATGTAGCTTCTGGATAGCATGAAGATCTGAGAGCAATAAAGAATTCCTACTGGATCGAAGTTGCTGAGCACTGACCATGCAGCCATTCCCATTGGACTGCACATCACGTCTAAGCAAAAGTGTATTGTCACAAAAACTTGGAGGAAAATGGAGATTTTATAATAAAAGTGCAGCTCTTTTTAATCTATGGAATAGGTTTACAAGTTACAAATTACTTCTATAAAATCTACAACCCCCCAAATTAATCACAGAGAAATATCTGCAAGAAGTTCAGAGTTTTAGCCACATGGATGGAGAGAGTATTGGCACATACCCATGCATCTGTCTGTACCATCTACTTATAGTATTTCCAAGAGTTGCTAAAATCATTTGTTAGATACAAAAAGAAAGTTCTAGACCACAACCAATTAGCCTAACAGCAGGTTTTGATCACTCATCATCCACTAAACTCAGTTTAATGTCCTCATCTGAGTAAACATTAAGGTGGGAAGATAGGGCAGCACCTGTGGCTCATAGGAGTAGGGTGCTGGCTCCATATGTCAGAGGTGGTGGGTTCAAACCCAGCCACAGTCAAAAACTGCAAAAAAAAAAAAATAATAATGGGAAGATAATTGAGAGGTGGACTCCATCCTTAGTATGGATCCTTTGACACCAATACTAACCCTTCCACATCCCTACCAAGGGAAAAAGGCTTGCCAGGTTGTCCGTTGGCAACAGGTATGAATATTTTTCTTAAAATTAATGAAATTCACAGCCAAGTTCAACTTACACTACACTAATAAAGAAGGAAATATAAATAGGAATAAAAATCAAACATATAGTTGTTGGGGAAACTTAGAAAATTCCCTAGAGTTATCACTGAGCTTTGTCTGTGTTGAACTTGAACTTTCCCTGTGCGCCCTAAAGCATAATGAATAAAATATAACTTTACATAAGTGTTCGTGACATTAGGATTTGCAGCCTATTCTTTGTCTGCCTTTCTTTCCTTGCCTGCCAATAAGCCATCCTATTTCTCTGAAAAAACAGCAGGAATTCTATTAAGTTTTCATAGGGTAAGAAACCATGGAATGTGGGAATAAAATAAAGAATTAATCAGAGTGCTTGTAAGATTATTTAAAATGTAGCTTAGAATGTAGTTCAACGTTCTGAACTTATTAACAATCATATTTTTCTTAAAATTTCACTAGGATACTGGGTGAGAAAATATGCCTGCTAATGTAAGATGACTCCTACCCTTGGACCTCATTAACTAACAGAATACATGTGAGTTAAATCCTTATCCATATTCTTTTAAAATAATGTTCCTCTCCCACGATTCTTCACATAAAAATTTATCTTGCTCAATGCGTTGATATTAGGGAAAATATCAAGCCTGGTTTTTATTTCAATAAATTTAACTAAGTAGAATAAAAATAACTTGCATTCATTTTATGGTGTTCCACCAATATCACTCTGAAGATAAATTTTTCATGTTTCAGGAAATTTAACTTTATATGAAAATTAGGCAAAATAATATTGCCCATGATTTCTTTCAATGTATTATATTAATTTCCTAAGAAAATGAATGAATGATACTATCACTTCAAAGTTTTAGAATGTTATATAAATATAGACTATTTTAATTTTATGGAAATTAAGGCTATATCAATTGTTTTCTGTTAGAATAAATATTACATCTCATGTTGATTGATCATTCTCTGAGAAGACAAAGAAAATATTTTCTGTAACTTCTCTTATTTAATTCAACCATCCTATTATATACACTGACGTCATTCACATTTGCCCACAGAAATACCAAAAATAGAAAGTTACTCTGTTAAGTGTCACACAACCAAGTGACAAATTCTGGGAGCCTGATTCCACAGCCTTCAGATGCTTGAGTAATTACTACCTGACACATAATTTTGGAGATAAAAATATCAAGGCAGACTAAACAATACGTAATTATTTTTATCAAGAGATTAATTTTAAGGCTGTGTTCTGATCTTCAGCAAGGTAGCCGAAGTAAAATTTTAATTGTGTCTGTTTTATCTATGAAATATCTGTTAATCTGCATGCAACCACTTCCCCACGACTATTCATAGCACCTTTGCTGGCAAAATGAAAAAACTGGAAATCAGAACTTAAATGTCCTACTTTGATGCATCATTAAACAAATGGCATCACATCTCTACTATAAAATTCTACTCAACCATGACAAGGTGCAGAGTATTAATTACCACACATGCAACTGTCAGTCATAGGTCTCAAGAGAATTATCCTGCATAAAAAAACAAATTTTAGTTGCATACTCTCTGACTCAATTTATATAATATTTTAATTTTATTTATTTTTAATTTCTTTTTCTTTCATAATGAGTACATTGAAAATCATACATTTTAATGGGATATGACTTGATGTTTTGATACATATATCTGTATGTACAGATCAGAACAAATCAGGGTAGTATTCTTTTTTTATAGAATTTTACATTTCTTTTTATTTTTTATTTTTTTATCAAATCATAGCTATGTACATTAAAGCAGTCATGGGGTACAATGTGCTGGTTTTGTATACAATTTGAAGTATTTTCATCTAACTGGTTAACATAGCCTTCATGGCATTTTCTTAGTTATTGTGTTAAGACATTTATATTCTACATTTAGTAAGTTTCACATGTACCCTTATAAGATGCACCGTAGGTGTGGTCCCACCAATTACCCTTCCTCCACTCATCCTCCCTATCCCTTCCCTTCCCTTTCCCCTTTTCCCATATTCTTGGACTATAATTTGGTTATAGCTTTCATATGAAATTAATTTCATAGTAGGGCTGAGTACATTGGATACTTTTTCTTCCATTCTTGAGATACTTTGCTAAGAAGAATATGTTCCAGCTCCATCCATGTAAACATGAAAGTATTGTTGAAAAGACATTGTAACAAGAGGAGAAGAGGCCAGTGGTGGCCAGGGGTGAGGGACAAGTTGAGGAAGGGATGTGGCTATTTCTATAGAGTGGCAGTTTAAGAAGTCTGTGATGAAACCTTTCTGTATCTTGACTGTGATGGTGTTCAAATGAATCTACTGATGGGATCAAAATGCACAGAACTAAACACACAGAGAAACACTAATGAGTGCATGTAAAAGAAGTTACATCTGAAAAGGTTCGCTGGTTTATGTAAAAGTTAATTTCTTATTTGTGATCTTGTACTCTCATTATGATAGAGGTTGCCAAGAAACTGAGGAAAGTGTCTTCTAAATCTCTCTTTATTATTTACTACTGATGCATGTAAATATAAAATTATTTCAAAATCAAAAGTTTAAAAATTAAATTCAATGCATAAAACCAATTCATGTGAAGAGTTGAATGTTTTTATAAAAAAATTCTGTAAGAAATACTAAAATTTTTACTTAGAAATAGTTTATCAGAATGGTATTCCAAAGTTGTCACAGGCTGTAGAGCCAGACATGGTGGCACATGTGTGTAGTCCCAGCTATCAGGGGGCAGTTGAGGCAGGAGAATCTCTTGAGCCCAGGAGTCTGAGGCTGCCGTGAGCAGCAATGACCCTACTGAGCTCTTGCCCTGTGAATAGAGACACAGTGAGACTCTATCTCTAAAAAAATAAAAATACTCATAGAATTGGTAAATCTGACATCGTAAAAATCTAATTTTCAAAATTAAAAGTTGTCAAAAGCTATTTATGATTTTGTATTTGCCATGAATGACTAATGTTGCTTTAATTATATCAATTGAAAATGAAGTTGCTAAAAGTACAATATTGATGACCTAATACATTTGTGTATAAAAAAACCTAAAAATTCATGTGAACCATCAAATTATCACATTATGATTAAGGCATTATTATTGACAATCATGACACCACAATATAATTTTCACAATTTGTAACCAATGATGTTAATTATGTTATCACTACTTTATTTTATTTATTGATACTATTACTTCATTATTTAAATTTGAACCCACTACCTCCGGCATATGGGGCGAGTGCCCTATCCTTTTAAACCACAGGTGCTGTCCAATAAAAAATATTTTTAGACAGAAAAACATGATCTCCCTCTTTAATTAATTAAAAGACAAACAGTGCCAAATTGCAAAAGAATACTAAGACCCAAATACGTACAACGTACAAAAAAACTGAATATTTTAAATGTAAAATTAATAATAAATTAACAATAAAAACATACGATGAGATATGATATGTATAAAAATTAAAATGTACAAATACACACTCACATCTCACAGACTTGAGATAAATACAGTAGTTTACCTATTCCAGGTTCTTTAAAAGGCAATGTTGTATTATCAACATTTGGCTTCCCAGCAGAGAAATATTCTAGACTTCACTTAAAACGTGTAACGGCAAATGCCTGAGGGATCATTAAGCTAGAGAAAAAAAAGCTTCTAAGTATCTTAAAGACATTCCTTTAAGATCCATCATTAAACCCTAAGACTTCCTATATTTTTTCAGTTATCATCTTTCAATAATTTTATAGGAATCTGTAGGTAGAACAGGGCTTCTTTCATTGAAATATGTGGGTGTGGTCTTATAAATTGATTCACAAGAAATTTGCACATTTGTTAAAGAGATTACACTCAGCTGGATGAATAGGAGCAATAAAAATTTCAAAAGGACTTTAGACCCCACACCTCTACAGGCAGGAAACAGGCTGAGGATGCTCCTCCACTGGAAACATAATCATTTCTTATGAAGAGAAATAATGACTCAGAGGGAAGTACAAAAGCACAGAAGGCAAAGCCGGGGGACACAGTTCTATTCTAGGGACTAGAACGCAGGCCTATTTTAAAAATTGGCAACAAGTACACAGGTAGCTTTTTGAATAGCTCTGAACCAGTGACTCCCGTTTTACACATTTGTGAACAGGAGTTCCCTTGCAGTTATCTGAAGTCTGATCCACCATTGTGTACTGAGTATGGGGGGCAATCAGCCCATCTCTTTCATTACAGTCTCATCCTCACTTGGACATTTTTAAGATGAGGTGATCCTGAGGGAGGATCCCAGAGACGCCCAAGAACACTCCCGTGAGGTCCTCCACATGGAAACCAAGCTCTGAAGAATTTATGAAACTTAACTTCCTAGGTCCTTGAAACTAACCCTTGCTCCTGACCCCTGCTTCTGTAAACCCTCAGTGGAACCTCCACTGAGAAATAATATGGTAATTCCTTTGTCTGTCCACTTGTAAGTCCAAGGGACAGAGTGGATCCGGGGTCATTAAGTTGAGGCTGATGGCCTGTTGAGTTTCCCTGCTGGCAAGTAAAATGCCTTCTGTTATATAATCTTTGGTGGGAGTCTGCTGCTTTCAATTCGATGGTCCTACAACAATCCCAGAACACAAAACTGAGACTGATTCCATGACAGATTAAATTTTGTTGATGTCTTGATCTCATGACTGTATTTGGGAAGAAGGGAAGCAAAATAGACAATAATGAGAAAATTACATAGAGCATATTTGCTGGGAATCCTCCTTCTCAAGCAAGCTCCTTAGGAACTACAAACTCATTGCGTTCTCTGCACACATATCAATAATTTAATAAACTACCTTTTTGAGTCTTTAGCATGTCTGCTCCAAAGGAACAATAGGACAGTGTAATGGGATTCGCTTAGCTTGAGATCAAGAAAATTATTTTTAATAGTGTTCGCTCTGTCCAAAAGACAAAGATCTCTCCATTGCTAAGTATGGCCAGGAATATACCTAAGTATATTAGAACTGGGATGGAGAATCCACACACTAAACTTGTCAGCATCCATGCAATAACAACTTTTAGACAAGTTACTCTTGCCGGGTTGGCTAGTTGAACTCAATAGCAAATGTAGTGTTTAAACTCTTAAAAGTTGTAATCCACATGGCTAGATTCAAACCACATAATTAGAAGTACATCTTCAAGGTAGGTTCATTTTTGATAAACCACTGTTCCCTCATCAACAAAGTAGAGCTAAAAATAAACCTATATCATAGGACCGCTATACACGGTACTTTGAAAAGTTATTTAAAATGGTTAGTACATTGTCTGACACACAGGAAGTACAGCTGCTATTAAAACTAGGGAAGAAAATGCATACCTTGTAGGAGAAACTCAATAACCTATTTAATTTTTATAATAATTTTTATATTATGAGAAAACTAAAAATAAAAACAATGATTCAATGTTTAAAGACAATATACATCAAGTACACGTCACCAGTGACACAATACCACCTTGTCATTTACAACTCCCTTACTATACTGTGATAGTATCAATGTTTTGCAGCCAAAAGCATTACTGAGGAATTAACATTAAAGAAAAGTTTAAGTAAAGGTAAATGAAGAGATTATAAATAATTGTGAAAAAATTGACTTTATATAGTTTTACTTCTATATAAATTAATCTATATTGTAGCAATATTCTCTATTTTACTTTTATACATCATTTAGTGTTTATAGAACATATTAAACTTATTTGTGTAAACTCAACTACCATGCACTGCTTATGCTTGATATAACCCTTTAGTCGTTAGGTAGGAAGAGACAATTTGGCAGCCAGTGATGCTTTATATTTTAGAAATGTTAGCTAAATTCCTGGTCCCCAGAAGCATCGTGAGACATACCAGAGGTAATGATCTAGGCAAATTGAAAAGTATGATACTGATTAGGCAAATAAGGAAAGATCTCACTGCTCTGCATGAGTCATTACCAAACCGTTTGATAATGTTCTCAAGCATTATCTACTGACAGACTTTTATCAATGGGTAATTAGAGGAATACAAATAAAGGAACAGACAGAGCTCATAATTGGACTGCACAATAATTTCCTTTCGGTAGAAATCTAAACGTAAAAATATTTTATAAAATTTGAAATATATGTGTATATATTTAAAAAATAAAGATATCTTTGTGAAAACATCACAAGGACTTAGAAATGTCTATACAACTTCTGATATTGAAAAAAGAACTATAGTTGTCCACTAATCCTCTTAAGTATGTCCTTACTTTTTTTTATTCTTCGTTACTGTTCTACATAACCTGGATATGTCATTATACCTACAACCCAAATCATATAATAGCCATAGGCTCTTCTCTAAACCCTTCAGTCAATGATGGGAAAATAGAAGAAATCGCATGGGAACATGTACTGTTTAGGAAGAGTTAATAATTAGAGTTTCTAAAAAAATAAATGATTTGAAATGTGCAGAATTAATAACCGTCTTGTTTTGTAGTGAAGGGAAAAGGGTATCATTTTAATGAGAAATGAGGAAATGCAAAGACGTGAAGAAAACAAAGGTAACACTAAGATAATTCTGTTGAGCAAAGTTGGTTGATGGAGGTTGTGAAAGAAATACATTAATTTTGTTATTACATTATTAGTTGTTATTAAAATCATGGAAGTTATAGGCATTTTTAATAGAGAGAGGAAGCCATGGGTACGCTGGCTTTGTATAATCATAAAAGTATAGGATGGGTAAACTTGAAGACATTATTAACTATCACAGAGATTTGGGGGAAAAAAGCAAGAAAACAGATAACATAGAGTATGGCACAAAATTTATTTCAAAAATGATCAATAGCACCTCCCATCTGAAGTCTCATCTGCAAAATAGTATTTTACTATAGAAAATGCAATTAATTAGCAATGTCTACCTTTAATAGCATTGAACATGACTTATTTGGGACAGGAAGCTTCGATATTATAAACGTCATTTTTTTCTAGCTTACTTCATAATCCAAAGTTAGATCAATAAAAATACCATTAGCATAGATAAATGATGGTTCATCCATACAATGAAACATTATTGATCTTCAAAAAGAAATGAGCTATCAAGCTATGAAAATTTATGAAAAAATATCTTAAATGGAGACCGCTAAGTGAAAGATTTGAAAAGGCTGTGACGTTCCAATTCCAAATGTATAAAACTTGGGAAAGGACAAAACTGTAGGGAATGTGAAAAGGTCAGTTGTTATCAGGAATTCAGGGGAAACGATAGAAGATGATTGAGTGGGCAAGCAATATTTAGGGCAGTGAAACTATTCAAGATATGATAATGACAAACGCATAACTGTGTAGGTTTGTCAAAAAGCCATGAATTGTACACATGAACGATGAACCCTAAAGTAAATGATGTACCTTAGGGATTAATAAGGTATGGTCATTGTTTTGTCATTTGTAGCAGATGTACCACACTAAGGCAAAATGTCAACAATGAGGAAAAATTGTTTTGAGAGTGGTGGGGGAGGGGTGTACATGGGAACTCTTTCTACTTTCTATTCAAATTTTCTGCAAACTTAAACTCCTGTTTTAAAAAGTCCATTAATTAGGTATGTATGTGTCATTAATATATAATATTTTCCTATATGTTTTCCTGGAGCCAAACAAGTTAATACCAAGTTCTTTGAAAGAAGAGATCCATAACCATTAAAACAACGAAACAGAAAAAGAGTGACAAGGAAATCAGCCAAGTGGACAACAAAACATTCTTTGAAGACTGAATGATGTTAGAAGTTTTTTAGCAGCACATAAAGAAGCAGAGCATCAATATGGAAGAGAAAGCAATAAAAAATTCCCCAATGTGTGCAAAGTTGAATCACTTGAGTGAAAATCAATTTTAAAAACTGGCGTTTAGAAACCTTGGATAGTGATCTTGATGGTGGTGGGGAGAATAGATTTGAACCTATATTCAACAGTATATGAGGCCAGCATAATCCATCAAATGTATGAAATTTTTAAATAATACTACTATTCTAAAATATTTGAAGAGAATATGGAGGAATGCATTTATAACCGTGATGTGAATGACGTGTCCTTACTACTACAACATCTATAAGCCACAAAGAATTCAGACATGAAAGTCAGTCGTGTCTACAAAACAGAGAATATCATGTGATAATCAGTGGCAGTGGTTCTCAACCTTCCTAAGGCCACGATGGATTTTCATTGTTCCAAAGGGGTCACAACCCACAGGTTGAGAACCGCTGATGTATGGGAATATCTATAAATTACATCCTACAAGGGATAATTATTTAATCTATAAAATACTTAAAAATAAAAAAGGAAAGGTCTAAGAAATGGTCGGAATAAAGGAAGACAATGGCAAATAATGATTTGTAGGAAGGAAGCACGTGAATTTCCCCAATACACATAAAAAGATTTTCGAACTCCTTCCTATTTAAAATAAAAAATAATACTATAATACTAAGTGTAAATTATAGATACACTGACATACACTTTGTCACCTATTACATTAGCAAAGATCTCAAATGACACACAACACACCATATGGTTGGAATATAGGGAAATAAAGAAGTGAAAAAAGGTATGCAAATTACAAAAGCAACTTGGCATTATTAATAAAAATTAGAAATGCTTTACCTCTATGCTGATGAGGCTCCTTCTCGGATATCCTGCAGACACATAGATGCACATGTGGAATAGAAGGCCTCTGTAAAGCCTTTCATTGTCTTTTTATAAAAGCAGAATAAAAATACCCTCAAGTGTCTATATATTGTATCAGGATATGATCAATAAAAGATGGTATGTCAACATAATAGATACCAGAACATTAAATCGTAATTTTATTTGCAATCATAAAATTAAGGTGAAAACCTTTCCATGTTCTATATGAAATCTGCACAATTGTTGGACATGGACAGAGCCCCAGGCTTGTGAAAGCAAACACCACACTGCAGAAACGTGAGCTTGTTACAAATGTCTTTGTGTAATAAAATAAAAACCTACAAATAAACATTCTATTTTTCTTGGGTCAGATTGCTTTTAAAAAACACACACACTGGAACAAGTTACAAAAAACCAATAACTGGAGTCTTCAGTGAGATGGCAAGACAACGTTGTACCATTCAGACAAAACTTTCCTGGGCAAGTTACATTCAAACTAGGCCATAAAAGTCCTTATTCATTTGCAAGAGGGTATGAAACAGAGAGCATGGTACAGAAAAGAACTAGATATGGCAGCTACTTAGAGATGCAGAGGAATTGATCAAGACGCGCCTTAGAATTAGACCTCTGTAAAACTATGAAATACATAGTCATCCTGATTTATCTGTAACTGCCTTGTAGGGTGACATGGTACTTTATAAAAATATGAAGTCTTGTTAATGTAATTAATTTCCTAATGGTTGTGCTGTGCCTTGATGATTTTTTATATATATTTAAGGTCTATAGCAGTCTGTTTTGATAGATACATACATAGAACAAATATTAAAGTTAAGCAAATTAACCTATCCATCACCTTCTACAGTGGCTTTTATACATTTGTAATTATTACCAGGCTTTAAATAAAAATTTTAAATTGCAAGTAGAAGGCATTGAAAGTTTCTAAAATCAGGTAGGACCCTTTGGTCTCTATGGATACAACTAAAATATCAACTTTATGAGAAGAGGAAAAATACTCTTTGTTTTTATAGAAAGCTCAAACTGTCAGGGACACGTGAGTCCATCTGGCTCTGAGATTTCATTTCACGAGTAAAGAGATTCAAAGAGAGGTAATGATTTGTTCAGAGTCCCAGATTTAGAACTGAAACTTTAGAACTGAACCAAAAAAATATCA
The DNA here is from genome assembly GCA_963575145.1 of Galago senegalensis. NCBI lineage: Eukaryota > Metazoa > Chordata > Mammalia > Primates > Galagidae > Galago > Galago senegalensis. Next base: position 71,522 of record CAUYTI010158864.1, on the reverse strand, counting down.
TTTCTAATATTATGCCATTGTTCTTTGCCTTAGAACTCTCCTAATTTCAGTAAAACGGTTGGAAATTTTATAAAATAAATGGTCAAAAACCATACAGTCACTCTGCAAAGTATAAACTAAAATACTTTTCAAAAATGTCAGCTTTTTAAAATAAAATGGAAATCAAACCTGTCTGCATTTAGATGTAGCTTTATTCTCAAGCAAATGTAAATTGCCTCACCAAAGAACAAGGCCAGACAGCCTATTCCTTCCTCAGGCATTGAATAATAAAGAGTCATCATTTTTGTGACATAAATAGATTTTATAAGAACTTCAGAAATGGAAAACAGCCACATGTTTTTTACTTGTATAAATAATGTGAAATATGCAAAAAAGGAGAACAAAGCAATAGACCAGAATTCATCAGGCCTCTAGAAAATACTGGATTTTTTGTAACATGAAATAAGTAGTTTGATATTTAAAATCTAACTTGATGCACTATAAGTCAATTTATTTATTTATATGTCAAGAAAAAAGATAACAATGAGATAAGAGACAACGATATCCAGGCTTGATTGAAAAACTTCTGTTTTTAGAGAACAAAGTTCTAAAACTCTCAGTATATACTTCCAAAGTTCTTAAAAATATCTATAGTTTAAAAGTTATCCTAGAAAGTAACAGGCAACTGTATTTCCACACGTATTTAAAGTTGGAACATAATAATGCAGATCTCACTAATTATTCAAGATACAAAGAACGTTTTATTGTTAATTGTAGTTCTGTCTAGAAGTTGTGTCACTTTGAGGGAAACATTCTAAATATATCCAATGTTCCAAATAATGCATAATAATTTGAAGTGTAAAAGTTTTATCTTCATAATCTTTTCAGTTAATTTGTTCTATTTTCCCCTCACATTTTCTGAGTAAATGAGCATAAGAACACATTCACCATTCCTCTCCATTCACTTTTTGCCCAAATAAGATGACTTTATTTAAAAGTTTAAAATTATAGTCTTTAATATCAAGTAGAAAACTCTTAATTGCATTTATTATGACATGAAACCATTCTATTACAAGCTGAAAAATGAAAGGCAATTTGTTCAATAAAATATATCTGCAAAAGAAATCAAATGTATTGGAAAATCTAAGTTATAATACATCTGTGTTTTTATCAAAATTGCACTTTTTTTTTTCTTTTTTGGGAAAGTCTTGTTCTGTCACCCCGGATAAAGTGCAGGGGTAACATCAAAGTCACTGCAACCTTAATCTCCTGTGCTCAAGTGATTCTTCTGTTTCAGCCTCTGGAGTACCTGCACATACAGGTGCTTGCCAATACATCTGGCTAATTTTTTGTAATATTTATAGAAACAGCTTTTGCTCAGGCTGGCCTCAAACTCCTGGCTTCAAGCAATCCTCCCACCTAGGCCTACCAGAGTGCTAGAATTACAGGTGTGAGCCCCTGTGCCTGGCCCAACATTGAACTCCTGGTAAGATTAATTGTAGCTACTGGAATAACTCTGACTTTATGTCCTAGTTCAGTAGCAGGAAAACATTTTTTATATCATATGTAAGCACAACTCTAAATCACAGAAAAGTTATTTATGATAATTTGGGTTTCATTTGAAAGTGTGGGTCTGTGGGTGAGTGGCAATGTGTGGGTGTAACAGAGTTTGTTTTTGATTCATGAGCTGTACAGGAGTCAAGAGACGCGGCATCTGCATTTTATATTACTTAAGTAATTAATATTGTCACAGAAGATTGGAAAATTGGCTGTAAATAAGAAAAAAATCAAGATTATCAGTACTTTCCAAATGTTCAAGTTAATTGAGTTTTCATTATAACTTTTTAGCACTTTTTATTTACAAAGGGAACTTTTTCTTCCTGCCTATGCACTTGACTCATGTGTCTGCTCTACCCGGGACAATGCCAATTACCCAACAGTTAACCACCTGATCCAGTGAATAAAATCACACTTGTGCTGTAAAATAAACACAGCCAGACGACAGTGAGGGGGTGAAAACAGGTTTTATTTAGTTACTCCTGATGGTAGGACAAAGAGCTAAGCTGTTGTCCAGTTCTTAAGAGAAAACTTGGTGTTTAAGGCGAGAACAAGGAAAGCGGGTGTGAGGGCTCAGCAAAGTCAGAGAGCTGAGCAGTTACTGAATTGGTCAGTGGAAATGTGATCAGGTCTGCTGGATTTGCCAGCTACTGGCTGCCTAAGGTGGGATTCTATTTTCCTACAGAGGCTGGGAGACAGAAGTCATGATTCATGATGACTCTATTTCAGAGGGATACCTTGCAGGTCCTTGAGAGACTCTGAGTTTTAGGAAATACACACACACACACACACACACACACACACAGAGACATATATATATATTGGAGACCAAGTCTCACAATGTCACCCTGGGTAGAGTGCTGTAGCATCACAGCTCACAGCAATGTCAAACTCCTGGTCTTTAGCAATTCTCTTGCTTCAGCTGACTACAGTCACCCTCCACAATGCCTGGCTATTTTTGGGTTACAGTTGTCCTTGATGTTTAGCAGGCCTGGGCTGAGTTCAAACCCTCCAGCCTCGCAGTGCCTGTGGCCAGCGCCATAACCACTGTGCTACCGGCATCAAGCCAAGAGATACATGGTTAAAAGTGGACTTCCTTTTCATGATGCTCTAAAATGGGAGGTCACAGGGCCTATACTCAGGTGTGGTCTAGAACTAAGAATCCCTTCTCCTGGAAGCCTTGAGCATCCTCAGGTAGGCATTTTGGTAGGGGAACTGGGGTCTGGGGTCTTCCAGGGACACAGCCCTATGTTGCTATTCATAGAAACCATGTTCGGTGGAGTCTCTTAGAGCAGGGTCTCGGATGAGATTGTTCTGTGCCGAGAGTTCTGCAGGTCTTGAAGTGAATATGTTGGAGAGAACTTTAAGTAGAGATCTATCTACTGTTTTGGAAAATGTTCAAAGTCCTGGAAAAACATTTCTAGGGAAAACTGATTTATGTTTTAAATTGATTGCAATAACATCATTATTATAATACATTTGCATCATCAAAAATAAAATGTAGACAAAATCAGAATGACTGTCAAAGATAATGTAAGAAGATAATGACAGGGATGCACTGAGGTCATGTTCTTCTTGGAAGGACCTGGGCAGATAATCTAGTAAGAACGCAATCTCTGCTAGTTTTATATGCAATCTGACCTGGAAATAATTATCATCTGTAACATATAACCTTATTTTAAAATAACCTAATATGTTTATAGTCTTTTAAAAGGGACTCATAAATCTACCCGAGGATTTGCTCTGAAGAATATATGACATAATGCATTCCAGGTGGTTCTCACAGTGCTGGGAAGGTAGTAAATCCTCATTTAGCAGTTACTAAGACCCAGGAAAGAGTCACTGAACAAAAAGTAGTTTACAAAATATAAAATACTGTAGTTCATATTTACTAGCACAAGGACATAAATAAAATATATTCAGATTTATTGCCCAGTTATGATTATATATATCTAGAAGATAGATATAAAGATTATAAAATATAATCACAATAGCCAGCAATTTTTTTATTTATTCTTCTTTCTTTAGTCTAGAAAACGAAAAAAAAAAATAAGAAACTATCCTTAAAGCAAAACAAGTAAATGTTTTGTGGGAGAATAAATGTGAGAGAGATAAAAAATCATCACCAAAATAATTACAATAGCATTTGACCCAAACAAATGACAACTCAAAAGAAAAAAAGGAAGAGAGAGATAAAAGAAAAATATTACTGATTTATATGACACAAGTATAAGGAAAAAAAGAGGGAAAGGGCACAGGAAAGAGGAAGCATGGTGTAATAAAGACACTATTAATGAACGATCAGGCTATTATGAAAGCAAAATTTACTTGACATAATCTAAGATGTGGGAATTTGAATTAAAATTTTTAGCACATTTTATTATACAAAACCAATTGTATTTTGTATTATGTGTATTTTCATAAAAATAAAACTCATCATGAAAATATTAGCTGATATAATTACCCATATAACAGCGTGGCTGAAGATGCAGCTTCCGTGCTTTTGATTAAGAGCATACTGTTATCTCTCTTCTGAGCTTTATTTTGCTTTTTTGCTAAACAAAAGATGAATGTTGCTTTTGGCAAGAAATATTCACAGTATCTGCCAAAATTACTCTTGGTAGACAGCAATTGAAGTAGTAAATATCTTTTTTATGGATAATTAGTTGATTGAATGTCTGTATGAATTAGAGGCTTTTTAATATTCATGGCTAATTTATATCTATGAATATTTTATTAATTTCTATGGTTCTGAAATGATGTTGCAATAACTCAGAACCCAAATACTCAACATTAATAAGCTCTAAATAATAAGGCGGTGACAATTCTGTGATTAAGTATTACCAAAAGCTTCCTTGAAAGAGCGTTATAATGTGCAAAGTACTAATTCCACAACTCAGGTATAAAGATTTAGAACTCATTATTTTCCAAACAAATGATAAAATCTAATGGTAGAGCCACCTTCATTATTTCCAGCACTATAAAATCACTGAACTACAGGAAATCATGTCAGCTGTTTGGTAGATTTCATCCATAGAATGGGCCTTATCCCTGCTTGAGACTGATACGTACCGTACATTTTTGGAGTAGACTTTCATGCATTGAATCCTCATATTTCCCCACTTAGATTTGTTTCATAGTACTTATACCAATATATTATTTATTTACTTCTGTTTTCTTTTTCACTGATCTTTAAGCTTTTAAGGGCAGAGACAATATGTTATACTTTCAATTTGCTTATTTGCTGGTCCCAACACAATAAAAATCTTGTATGAATGAACAAATCACTTGCCCTGAGACTTCTAAAGATGATAAAACTATTTTTCATAGAAAGAAGAATTAACTGTCTACATAGGGGATGATTAACCATTATCATAACTGCCTGATTCTTCTCTACAGACCAGAGTGTTTGAGGCAAGGGGCCTTATCTGTCAGATTCCTGCATCTCTTACAGCTAAGTACAGCCGGGGCTTCTCTGCATGCAATTACTTTGGTATTTTCACTTCTGCCCAAATCTGAAACAACCACAGCAGAAACCCAGGCAGGAGCATGCGGCCTTCCCCCAGAGAGGCAGAACCTCTAGTCACTCCAACAGAAACAATTGGAAACCTATTTAGGAAAGAATAGAGCTGAAAATGACAGTTCCACAAGCAAAATCCCTCGGTTAATGTCAACCTTCTGACTCATGGGTGTCTACAGCAGGAATGTTCCTGTAACAGAAAGCCTGAATTGTAAAACCAAAAACAGACAAACCCTTCAAATTAATGCATTTTCAGTGGTTGCACCAATTTCTGGATCTCACTGAAGCTCTAAAAGTTACGAGTCCTCAATACTTCTCACATGTCTCCATTTGGCTTCTCTCAAGGGTTGTATAGAACAATAATCTACTCTCCAGGGAGTCAACCCAAATTAGAAGTTGGGGATGGTGGACGAAGCCTAGTGTTAATCTGAGTCTTTGTGTCTTACATTTTGTAAAGAAGAATTGGGCCCTTTTGTGAGATATGTAAATATTTATTATTCATAACATGGCTATTACAAATGTGTTGATCAATAGCAGACAGAGGGTATAATATGAATATTACAGTTTTAGAAATGGAAATCTAAAATAACTCAGTTTGAGCTCTGGTTCGTCCATATGGTTATATGTATACAAATACAACTCAAAATATAATACAATTTGGGTGGCACCTGTGGCTAAAGGAGTAGGGCACTGACCCCATATGGTAGAGGTGGCAGGTTCAAACCTAGCCATGGCTAAAACAATAATAATTTATATATATATATATATATATATATATATATATATACACACACACACACATATATATATATATTACATTTTATATATATAAATACATTTCAACATCAACATCCTTCTTTTACCCTGTTTACCAAAGTGACTGTAATATAAATAATACATTTATCAACAGGAAGTATTCATTTTGAATCAAGCCTTTAGTAATTGAGGCAAATAGAAAAATATACGGGAATGGTATTTTTTCATGAGCTGGCAATCGCTATCAGACAATAAGCCCAGTGGGAGCAATCACTTTATTTCTTCCAAAGTAGCTGACTAAGTTTAACTTTATGAATTAGTTATTATTTACTTTCTAGCTTAGTACTATCTAAATATTTCATGAGTGTTATTTCACCAAATATGTTCTGCTTTTTCTAAAGAGGGTTGCACAGAGAAAAGGCCATAGACATTCTCCCATTAATTCATTGGCAATCAGTGAAATGCACATTTGTTGGGAAAATGTGACCATCTCCCTTCAAGTTTTCTTTACTTGCCCTCCTAATGCTTTGCATAGCTGGAGGAAAAATATGTCAAAATATACTTGAGTTTAAATTTTCATACAGAGTTGAAACACTTCAAGTTAAAATATTCTGTGTTTATGTTTAAACTATACACAACCTTTGCAGTGTTAGAACTATTCATACTGGTTTCAAATATTTAAATGATCAACTCAATGCAAGTAAAAAAAGACAAGGATAATATTTATTTTTCACTAATTTCTCCAAATTACATGGATCATTCATAAATTTTAAGAACTGTCTGAGGGAGGTAGGCTGATCTCTCCATGGGCCTTCCAATTCAGGGTAAAGCAGGTAGGTGGGCCATCCCTGATGCTCCTCCCAGATCACAGAAAAATATCACCAGATCTTCTAAGAAAAGAGGAGCCTGAAGGCATCCCAAGTCAAGGGAATGTCAACTTGACCATCTCTACCCATTAGATCAGCAGAATAGATGGGATAAGATGTTTGTACTCCTAACAAACAGTTTAGATTAGGGAAGTAAAGATACCGAAACCTGCTTTCCCCCACCCCTTTTCTAAGTATACCTTATCAGACCCTTGCAGACATTCCATTATCCTATGTTCCTGATTGTCCCACCTTCCTGGGAGCCAAGGATTCCCTTAATCCTATTGTTGAGCACAAGGAAAGCTCCTGAGAGAGTGAAATGGTGCTGCACTGCCTCCATCTGCCACCTGGTGCATGAGACAGTGTATCCCTCCCAGGCTTCTCAGACTTTACAGATTAAGCTGGTGTGAAGTCTCCTTCCTACAGCGCCATCTCCCTTGTCAGCTCCCTGCCTGGGCTGGGGTCTCCCAAGAACCCCAACAAAGAACAATTCATTAAAGTGTATTTTATAAGCAGTTCAGTTAGCCACTATGTAATTAGGCCTTATAGAGTCCAAATCAATAATTAACTTACGTTTTCATAAAAGTCTTAAAAGAAAAATAAATAAGATTTTATGGGAATTAGGAAGAAAAAGCTATTGATCTGTTTTTGGAAATCAGAGAAAAAATTGTATAGCATTACAGACGTTACGAGCTAAGACTTGAGGTGACACATGCTTACCTGATTATTATATCCACATCTGGAGACTTTAAATCCTGGCAGTTGCTTCTAGTCAATTTCTGCTGATCTGCTATCCAAGAGCCTGTAGTCAGTATTGGCTATTAAATGATTCTCTACTGGTTGAGATCCAGGTTTTCACTGAGCACCAAGTCAGTCCCAGTAGTATCTCTACAGATCTTTGTCTTGTGTGGGATGAAGCAATTCTCCTCAGGATTTCTTCCTTCCTTTCACTGAAGCTTAAAGAAAAATGGTAAATTATTCTCATTTTTCTGCCTGCTTTTCTCAGAATACAAAACTTTTATAAAAATGTAAGTCTAATGTGTTTTCATTCTATTTTTATTTGTTATAATAGTAATTAATGTAAGCACTGTTATTTCAAAATGTAAAAATCTCCCATATTTCTGCTTTGTGAAATACTTTCAGACAAGAATAAAAGATGCTTCTCTACATAAAGGGTTATCTGAGCTGTTCTCAACTCATCAGATATATTCCCTCTCTATATTCTTTTACTTTCTCAAATACTTTATGGTCTTGCAGTTGTATTCTAAAAGGTCCCAAGGAGTCCCTTCCTAACCTAAATTATTGATAAAAGACTCAGATCAAGCCAGCCTCTAATTATCCCCACAATTATTTTTAGCACCAAAAATTATGTCCCACCATAGGTTTTACCCCATACTCTCTGATAAAATAATTTTCTAACTTCTTTGATTTTTACTTTAAAATACAGTGTGAAAATCAGTGTCAAATACTTCTGAGTCAAAATTTAATGCTTTAGAAAATGATAGGGTAATTTTTGTTCAATAACATCAATCACTTTATTTAGTATATTAGCAATACTCCTAAAATTCTCTGCATTTGTACATTATAACAGAAATATATATTAATAGTATGTAAATATACTCTCAGTATATTTCTATTGTGTATATGTGAGTATATATTATCTATGTCTAGATATGTAGTGATGTATTCATGAACTTGAAATATAACCCAGAAAGGATGCTACTTCCAACTACCTTGTTTATTTCAGGATTACTTTCAGACCAAGACACATCTAATTCATTATCCTCTACATTCTCAACATTTATACCTGTTTTTCCATTGGTGGTTGATTGTAAATACCTAGAAAAAAAGGAGGATCTTATACTTGAATTTGTTTCCTTCCTATTGGTCTGTTAATTACTGTCAAAAACATTTTTCTTTTCTTAAATTTTAGAATATTACAGAGGTACAGTTGTTTTGGTTACATGGATTGTTTAGCTTTACTTCCATTTATGCACAGGAGTGTTGTTGGGTTATTGCTAATTGAAAATGTGTAGAGTAGATGTGGTGTTTGCTTCTCCATTCTTATGGCGTTTCACTAAGGAGAAAAGTCCCAGAACATTCTTTTTTGTATCATGGCAATAGTTTGCTATATGCCAATGCCAATTCCCTTGACTATTTTAGCAAACATTGAGTGCTTTGTTTAGTTCAAATTGATTTAATAATATTAAAAAAATTAATACGTCTTTTTAAAAAAAATTAGCTATTTGTTTGAACGTACACGTAGTAATAAATTCATTTCAATTTCAAGGGAATGAAAGTATCAGAGAGACACAGAGGATGAGTAAAAGGAAATTAGATGAAAAGTTCATTTTGAAGATGAATCTTAAGTCTTCAGATTTCTATCCATAATCCATTATTTCCATAACTTTTCACCTCTCTAATGATTCTAAGTAACAGGCTATGAATTATTTCTGAAATCTGGCTCAAGTGCTTTTTTAATTTGAAACATGTTTTACAACTAAAAACTCAGTTAAACAGATTTGACCAATAATCTATATGACAATACACATTGACTATTAAAAGGATTGTAGATAAAATCTGAAGCTGATTTTATATTGGTCAGAAATCCAATAAAGCCAAGATTAAAAGAAAATTAGATTAAATATAACTAGTTATCAATAAAGAGTAAAACAAGTAAAAATAAAATATTAAGGGAGGCAGAGAGAGAGAGAGGTTGATTTTGCATTCCAAAGAAAGAGTCTGGATTTCAATAAAGGTGAATAAAGTGTAATGTAGCAAGAATTCTTCATAAACCTTTTAGCATTCAAATTATGGCAAGCATGCTGCATGGTGCAATTTTACAAGCCTGCAAAATAGTAACATTAATGGCCCAGCATCTTTAAAAATCAAAAGTCTGCAAAATGATTCACTTGCCATGCATATTGAATATTAATAGCATCAACTAGTTGAGTTTATTAACCTTTTACATTAATGGTCAGAAATGAAACACGCTGAGAACAATTGCATGACAGAAGGGGAAAGTGTGTCTGATGACTATCAGGTTTCATTTGACAGTTAATAAAATCCACCGAGTACATATTATGTTAGATTATTTGAGATCTGGATTCCATATGACAAGTCATTATTATTAAAGGCAAATGGAGGGTATTTTCAAATACACCCTGGAGTGAGGTAGACTAAAATACGATGGTGCACTCTTGAATGTCAAGGACATTTTGTGCAGTGTGTAATGGAAATCTACATGTAATGTGCAGTTTGGGAACTGTTTCATGTTCCTCTGAAGACCTGAAAGCATCACACTGAGTATTTTATTAGAAGATGTCACACTCTGCTATAGGTTCGAGTGCATAACAAATATTTATAGACAATCATGATTTCAATGCCAGAAAGAACGCATCAAACTGAGTCATTATACTTAGCATGTGAGCAACTGTGCATGTCTTACTCATTCTATGTCCCTTCATATTCTATTATTTAAAAATAATCAGTCCAGTTTTGCATAGTACATTATCCATGACTCATTCCTGTTAGAAAATTAGAGTCACAAATGACTGGGTGATTTTTCTCAGTATGTGCTAAGCGCTAAGCTATGATTCTGACTAATTATGCCTTCCTAAATGTCAGCTGTACACAGTAGGAAGTATAAAGACCATTGGGAGTGAGGTAAATTTGTTTTAAGAGTATTAAACTTTTAGTAAAACAATTTTTTTTTTTCTGGGTAGATACCTAGTAATGGAATTGTTGGGTCAAGCTCCTGAGTGAAGGGCTGAACTACAACTTGGGCTTTACCCAACAAATGCAAACAAAGTAAACTAATCAATTATACCCATATATTAATCTAAAAAAAAGGCATAGTTCTGTGTTCAAATTGTATTATGTTCTGAAAGCAAAGAACTAGGAATCATAAGAACTGGATTCAAGTTCTAGTTAATATTTAATAGTTAACTGTTATTTAATATGTGACTTAATGTAAGAAATGGTTTAAATTCTCCAAAATTCAGCTTTTCCTCCATTAATCTTCATTACTCTCATGTTAAAAGTTGTAAAGCATAATGAAGTTATGAAATAAAACACACTGATATTAATACCTACATCACAAATAGTAACATAAACCTGAAGACTAGTTGCCTGGAAATGGGGATTGAGAGGTATAGGAAGAAGCAAGAAGGAAAAATTATAAAAGTCAAAAAGAAATGTGGGGGATGATGTAAGTGTTCATTATCTTGATTGCACTGATTGTTTCATGAAAATAAAGATATGCTAAACTTTATTCTACAATTTTAAAAATGTGTAGTTCATTACACATCAATTATGCCGGGATAAAACTACTCAGACAAGTATTGCAACTATTAACACCATGACATACAGGTTTCACAAATAGGCATTTGACAAAAAAGCTAGGAACAAAAGAATATGAAATATACTTTGATTTGTGTAAAGTTAAAAGACAAAGAAAATAATATCATACTAAAACTCAGGAAAATCAATGATGGATACAGTTAGGCAAGAGAGTGACAGGGTAGGAAGCAGAAGGAGACGTGGGGTGTGAACATACTTCATACCCTTCCTCATCTTGTTTCTAATGACATGCAAATGTATGTAGTTGACTGAGTTACACATTGTAATTTGTGTATATTGCTTTATGTACATATGATCCAATATAATGTTCATTTAAGAAAGAGATAATATGTGGGCAGAAAAGGTCACCTTGGTTGGGGTGCATTGGTTCACACCTATAATCTTAATATTTTAGAAGACTGAAGTGGGACCATCCCTTGAGGGTAGGAGTAGGTGACCAGCCTATGCAACATGGTGAAATTTTACAAAAAATAAAAATAATAATAATAACTACCCAAGCATGGTAGAACATACTTCAAGTCTCAGTTATTTGGGAAGCTGAGATGGAAGGATCACTTGAGCCGAGGATTTTGAGTTATAGTGAGCTATGATGATGACACTGCACTCTAGCCCAGGCGAGAGAGTAAGACCCTGTCTAAATAAATAAAAGAAAGGGTCACCTGAGTTGGAGTCCCTTGAGCACCTGCTGCTTATTAGTTGAAATAAATAACTTATCTGGATAAACAGAGGTCTTGAGCTCCATAAAACACATCTAAGAGTTTCAGGTCTAGAATTCTACTAAGCTACTACTAATAAAAGTATCAGTGATACCTTGAGGGCAAATTTTAGAACAAGAGAAGATGTTACATGCTAAGTCTTTAAATCTGGGCTCTCCTGAGACAAAGAGCAAATAAGGCATAAAGGATGATGTTAGATAGATAGATAGACTGACAGATAAAAAATAAGTAATTGGCTAACACAGTTATGGAAATTGTGGAGCCCCAAGATCTGTGGCTGGCAAGCTGGGAACTCAGCAGAGCTGAAGGTGCAGTGTCAGTCCAAGTTTGAGGCAGAGGGCAGGAGAAGAGCAATGGCTCAACTTTCACTTAAAAACAATGAGTAAAGTTTTAAATAATCCATAAATCACTCCATATCAGAAAATTAGAGCTATGAGCAATTAGGTGATATTTCACCCTGTCAGGCAGTTAGAATTAATTGAAATTAATATTCAAATGTTAATCTTATCCAGAAATACTCTCACAGACCCACCCAGAGTAGTGTTAGGACAAATATCTGGGCCTCCAACAGATGTGCACCAAAATGTTAATCTCAGGGCTTTCGGCCAGCAAAGTTGACACACGAAATTAATCACCAGAGAAAGTCAGAGTGAAAGGTTGGAGGAATTTGAGATGCACCATAGGAAATGGCAGGGAAGACAATTCTGGAATTAAGAAAATATGTAGGACAACTCAAACTGAATCAATCCCACGGCTGTGCACTTTGCTGTCTCCAGCTGTGAACTCCACAGATGGTGGGTCTCAGCTGCTCCCGGGCTGCACCTACTGTTACTGCTGTTGCCCTACTGTTTCCGGCTTTAGCTCTACTAACAAAACTCTAATTCAGTTTTCCATCACTCACTAACTGGACCACGTGCCTGGGCACCTGCTCAATTTTCCTGTGTGATTCTTGCTGCTACAATTCATTTTCTCAAAATCAGCCAGATTTATTTTCCTAAAACATGTATCGAATCAGTCAATTAAAGTAATTAGAGAATAGTTTCCGTTTTACTTTGAATACAATTTCATAGCCCTAAAGTGAACTCCAGGGCTCTGTAGGAAGAGGTTGGTTCCCACCTTCCTCTAAGACTGCATTACACTAGCAATTCGCCGTGGCTATTGCAGTGTTAACCTTCTCTTTATTTGGGGAAATCTGCAAATTAATCCTTGCGTCAGAGCATTCACACGGCTATGCTCTTTCCATAGAATGCTTTTTTTCTTAAGCTGACTTCTTCACAACTGACTACATCATTACAGGTTCACCTTAATTGTTATTTGGGGGAGAGACTCTCTATGTCAATTTTATCTCAAAGCAATTTATGGCTCCCAGCTTGATTAGTCACTATGAGTTAGCACTGCTCATGAAGAGTATTCATTAGTCCATATTCTTGCTTGCTTCTGTATCTCCATTGCCAGTGTTTTAATATCAATTTATAGCCAATTTGGGCAACTATAAATAGGTGAAAATAACATGAGGGACACCTGTTCTCTCTGTCATCCCCTCTCTTTGCTCTAAGCTACAGGTAAGTATAACAGCAGGTATAACTTTGCACTGTGCATAGGAGTATTTTGATACATCACGGTAGTGAATAAAATATTGATTTTCTACTTTCTTTATTTTGAAATATTTAAAATTTTCCATAAAATCTGTACTGTTCACTAAAGTGTTTATGAACATATTTTTTCATAATTGAAAAGCTTTGAACTATAAGTCATCTAGTAAATTTTCTGATGAAATAAAATCCAAAAGGGGAAGATCACTGAAAAGTGAGTCCAAATATTCATTCTGAATCTGTGATTATTCTTCATGTGACTAACGAGCTGCTTTGTGGGGGGTGGGGGTGGAGGGGTAAGAACAAAGAGAGGGAGAGAGAGAAACGTGTGTGTGTGTAGGGACACAGACAAGGAGAGAGAGAGATGTGTGTGTGTGTGTGTGTGTGTGTGTGTGTGTGTGTGTGTGTGTAGGGACACAGAGAGGGAGAAAGACAGAGAAACTTGTGTGTGTTGATTAATTTTAGGTGTACACCAGGTGGATTAAGGGATACACAGAAAGCTGATAAAGTATTACTCTGGGTGTGCCTGTGACAGTATTTCAGGAGACCAGCAGCAGAGTCAGAGAGCCGAGTAAGGAAAACCAGCTTCATCCAGTGTGGGCAGACACCATTTAACCACCTGAGGGCCCAGACAGAAAGGAAAGGAGAAGAAAGGTAAATGTGCTGTCTTCTTTCTCCTGGAGCCAAGATACCCATTTTCTCCTGCCCTTGAATATCAGAACTCCAGGCCCTTCAGCTTCAGTCCTGGACCAAGGGTTAGCTCCCCTGTTTCTATGGTCTTCAGACTTGAAGTGAGTCACCCCCTCCACCTTCCCTGGTCCCCAGCTTGCAGATAAGGCATCCCTGGACTCCCCAGCCTGCATTGTCATGGGAGCCAATCCCCATAGTAAATCCTTTCTCATGTGTCTGTACCTATACCTAATTATCTATCTATCTATCTATCTATCTATCTATCTATCTATCTATCTCCTATTGGTTCTGTTTCTCCGGAGAACCTTGATTAATGATTAATGCATAGAGTAAAATTCATTCTGACACTTATCATAGTCTATATAGTAGGAGATCTATTGCTTTTAATCTCTTGTTTCCTTTGCTATGAAGATAATATATGGAAAATGATTTTACAAAGTGTATTTCTATTTGTAACAAGATACAAATGATTAACCTTGAACGACAGGAGGAATATGGAGATAGTAGGAGGACTCAAGGAAGTAAAGAAACTTCTGGGTCCCAAGAGAACACGCTGCCTTGTTTCCCCAGATCAGGTGGAGAAAACACACAAGTTTAGTTATTTATCAAGTTGAGTCAATTGGAGCATAACAGCCTTCTGTAATATTTACCTTCGTGTGGTACAGAGGAATTTGGGTTTTGATTTCACAATGCTCATGTATTTTTATTCATTGCTATTACAAGTTGTCCATTTTGTAACACTTCCTATATATAATAAGTTGGAAATTCGTATTCATTATTTTTCATTCTCGAGTTACAAGTTTTTTTTGTTTGTTGATGAAAATTGATGGATCACAATGGAATTTTGATGGCAAAGCCTGCAGTTATAAAATACCTCATTTACATGCCGCATAGAATGGCACTTTTGGTTTCTATGTCAGTCTAAAATGTAGCTGAATCCATAACAACACGGCTCTTTGCCACAATGGAAAGCGCACAGTACATTGATCAGCATGATTGTGGATTGACTGGATTTCATTCTACATTGATGAGTCACAAGAGACCAGCAAAGGAAACTCTGCTGACTCCAAATGTACGGAATGACAAGTGAATGGCTCACTAACCCAGCGGGATTCTCAGTTATTTTCTACCCCCAAAATTCCTTCTAAACTCTACATTCTATATCCCATAACACAGCAACCCTGAATAAATAAAACTGGTATTACTTGTAATTTAAAACAGAATAGCTGGGGGGGAGGTCCCTAAAGAAAAAAAAATATTGTTTACCTCAAGAGAAAACAAATACATTAGCTTAATCACTGTATACCTATAAACAATAGTACTGCAATTGAGATTTTTGATGTGAAAAATGGTATCATATATATAGGACTACTCTCATTGACATTTATGTCTTCAGTATAAAATGCTTAAATGCCAACTTATGTCAGGCACTGTGTTAGGCTCTGAGGGTATAGTGGTGAAAAAAGTTATTTTTCAGGAACATTTCGTCATAATTTATATAACTTATTTTGTCAATTACCATTGATAAGTTTTTATGTCTTGTTGAAATTTCAGAAAAAAAAATACTTCCCTCACAAAATATTTTTAAATGGCTAGTTCTAAGTTGATTCCATTAATATTCTTTTCATATGCTTTGAAAATTCTAGACTCAATTTTTGAAGCTTTTTTTCCCATTTATTACTTAAAATTGATGCTAACACATAGTAAATACCACTTAATTTCTATTCTCAGGGACTTTATTCTAGCAAGGTCTTAAATATCCTTGCTCAAAATATAACCCAGTAAAGTATGAGCACTTTATTACAGACATTTTGTCTTCCCACTTGAATTCAGTCATCTAAGCTCTTCATTTAAAAAAGAAATAAATGGAGCTCCATTATCTCCTGAAATAAATGCAGTTTTCATCATAGCATTTAAGACCCTCTATAATATAATCACTCAGTGTTTTCCAAATCGCATTATCATGAACTGTGAAGTGTTTGAATTTTTACTCTGATTTCAAGTAGCAAGTTAGTCTTGCATAGTTTCATGGATGCTGGTGGGAAAATGAGCCTCTTGGTTTAAAGAAAATAAAAATAAAAACAAAAACAAATACCCTTTATTACTCACGGCACACCAGGCAGCATGGGCTTCAACCTCTTATAAATTCCCCTTGCCCTTAAAGTCCCAGGGCAACGTGGGGAAGCCTGGTTGGACTTGGATGTTGTACTTACATCACAGCTGAAAAACCCTGAGCTTAGGAAACCTTAACCTTTAAAGGAATTGTTAGCAAACCTATTGGACCTTTTCCTCAGAATAAGACAGTGTCTTTAATATTGCACATAGAAAACAAATCTGTCCTCTGCCCTAAGAGTGAGGCAGGATCTCTATCTTCCAAGGCTGTTTACTATACTAATATCCTTAAAGAGATAACCCAGGACAAAAAATATCAAAAGGGCATGAGGAGATGGGAAGAACCTAGTTAGAATTGGCTCCTGGCACACATACTCTCCATCATAACCTTTTCTAGCTTTGCATGTTCAGGTAGTCATGTTAAGACAGAGGTTAAATGTGATGACCGCCAAAAGGGTGCAAGGGTCCACTGCTCTCCTGCCAAGTGTAGCAGCTAATGCTCTGTGTGCTTCTCACTTTGCCACCTGCTTTACTTTTCTATTTTCTTAACAAAACTAAAAACAAAAAAAACAAAAAAAACTATGGCCAATAAACGTATTATTCATATTTTAAATTACATACAGACGACATGTACAAGTTATCTTTTCTTTAGTTATAGATTGTACAGGAAAGATCAGGGGAAAACAAGTTGTTTCACTACCTACCAGCAGCCCTGCCATTATCTCGATCAAAAAGTCATGTGAGAATTCATTCTAGACAGAGATACAAGCAGGTCTAGAAAACTTCCCTGAGAGGAAGAGGAATCTTTAGTCATGTAACAATAGCTGGCTTGAGAAAATTTCTGTAATAGGAAAAAAGAAAATAAATACACATTTCTCATTATTTGCTTCATCTTCCCGTACCCATCCTGGGATTCCCCACAGCCGGTTCAACTAGAATGCCCAGATTATGGGAGACTGTTGATGTGACCCACAGAGGTTAGCACCCAGTAAGGCTGCAAAAGGTGGTGCTGATTTAGCTGGGCAAGCAGTCTACATACAAAGTATCCTCCTGCTCCCATCCCCATGACGAGCTCAAAAGGAATTATGAAACACTGGCAGGTCAACTGTTGGCGGTGGCAGTAGACAGAGCAGCATTGATGAGAGGCTGGCTATTCCTGAGCCCATTCATAGGTGTCCGTATTTGGTTTCTCTGCTGCTAGGGCCATTGTGTAAGCAGACCCAGAGGACACATTAGGATCACTTGGCAAACCTTTCAACAGGGAAAGTCACTGTTTTTACTGATTACTGTGAATGTCCATTGTTGTTAATGCACTCTGGGTAGTATTCATGTGAAACGTTAGTTTTGTTTTTATTTTATATATTTTTAAAAATTCCTTTGCATACCTTGCCCCACATCTCCCAATGACCAATTTTCCAAGTCCCTGACTTCTGTACTAAAATCATTAGTCATTATCTATTAGTTGGGTCTGTGATTTAAATGAAGTCTGCAGATGTAGTGGTGAAAACTGTGTTTGTCTGTAGCCATCACACCCTTAATGTGACCTATCTATCTCCTCAAAGTTACATTCACTGGGAGAATATTCCCACATCTGTGTCTTCCCAGGCTCCTCCTTAACAAAGTAAATACAATTCTCTCTACTTCAGGCTCTTCCTATCACACAGCACAGATCCCTCTGTGAAGCAGATCAATGCCTTTTTCTCTTCTGCTAACTTGTAATAGGTACTCAAAATAAGGTTATAGATATGGATGATCAAAGATAAATTGAAGCGGTAAGTCTCATGCACCTGCTGATGCAATTTATGGGCACTTTATGGATTCAGCCATGCTTTCCTTTTGGATAACACTCCCGTTTTAGTTGTTCGCATCCAAATTTATGCTTCACTGGATCGGATAATACCAATACATGATTGACAATTCAGATGATGTGTTTTTTCTGTTCTTTGATGAAATGTTCAGTCTCTATCAGAGCCTAACAACAGGCCAAGAATTATTTTAAAATAGATAATGTTTATAAATAAAATAGGAAATATGATTACTCAAAAACCTTTAGTAAGTCCATGATTCTACTATTGGGACTATTTTCCAGGGATCTGTTCAAGCCTTTCCCTCTGCCTCCCACACTCTTGGGGCTCATGAGGTTATGATCCAAGTAAAAGAGAGACTCAGATCACTCTTACACCTACTACAGAGCCAATTCTTGTTTTGATTCCTCCTTAAAACTGACAATTTTATGAACCCAGAAAACGGTTTCTAGAAGTAAATTCAAATGTAATACATGTAACCTCCAAAATGTAAAAAGATCCACTAAGATTCATGCCTTTTGTATTAATAGGTAGATGGAGCAATTTGTGCCTCACTTTTTAGATGTATCCCAATATTCACCAGAACAACAGACTCTCTAGAAATTCCACTGGGTTGTTGTTTATCTTCCACCTTGAGGATACGTGTATTGATAAGATCTTTAATGTGCTTTGTATGCTTTACTTTTAAGGTCTAAATAGTGTAGTATTATCAATGTTATGCAACAGCGTAATTATTTTTTCATCTATCAGAATGATGGACCTCCCTCTGAACATTATGGTGACAGGCATGAAATTTCACCCAACCCTGGGATGTAGTATTAAAAACATACTGTTGTCCCATCATGAAAATGTAAACTGTTTGAAACAGAAATAAAATATTTACCGAGTCAAAGTTGTCTCCTATACTGTGAATCTGACTGTCAGATGATGTGTTGATTGGCCTCAGTAAAAATCTCATACTTAGAACTAAAGTTGTAATTAGAGATGCCACTTGAAGAAGTTTACAATGATCTCTTGGCATTTTCCACTCTCAACTGAGCTGCTCAGAGCCAAATAGATCAGTTATGTGGAGATGTGGTAAGAGCCACCAATTTTCCATTTCTTAGGTTTTTATTAGTTTTACTGATCTCTACAATTACCAGAGGTGTTCAGAATTTCTTTCTTACACTTTACTACTTAGGAGGGATAGCCAATTCCAAGCCCTCACTGGGTCCTTCCCACATCGTAGCACTCATTTTGGAACCAATACAATTATTCTACCAGTTGCAAATCTATGTATTTCCACAATACATTCCCTCTGACAGAGCAAACAACTATGAAATGGGCCTACGATTCCACTATACCCATTGCTGGGTGGATTTGGGACAAGATAATAGAGGTCAGAACTCTGACCTCCTCCTTTCCCTTTATTAATTAATTGTTTTCTACTCTGAGAGGTAGAGGTGAACCCAACTTCAGTTTCATTGTAATAATACATACTCACCCCCAAAAGGTCCGTGTATTTCTGTTTTCTTAGGGAACAGTCACTCTTTTCAAAACTTTGGAGAAGATTCAATTCCTATACATTTCTTCTAAGGAACCAAAAGTTTCAATCAATCTGGTCTCTAATCTAGGGTCTCCAAAGTCTTTACATGTAAGATCAGAGAGGAGGATAGAGTCTCCCATTACAATGACTCTAATTATGCACTGGTCCAACAATCTGAGACTTTCCCCCTGTTAGTATCTCATGGAATTCCCTTAGAAAGCTATTCAGTGACTTCATTTTACCTAGTTGAATTACATACTAGTCCCACATGCATTCAAAGAATAGGATTGCAGTTTTAGTCCTGTGGCTTATTGTTGCAACTTTGTCTCCATTGATTCAGTCCTGGTCCGGACACTCCCAGTATGGGGTGCCTTCACTTCCAGTAAGGTCAGGAAACTGAATTTCATGTCCGCGTCCCTCCCCACCATCTCTAGCCTCCGAATCCCACCCTGAAAGCATCTGTCGTGCTGAACAGAGCTAAGGATTAGTTTTCATTAAAACTTGCAATACTCACAGTGAGAACCTCAATTTGCTCTCCGTCATACTCATCTCATGTCTTCATGATACCAGGGTGTCCTGACAGGTTGTCTTTTCCATTAACATCTTTTCTACACAACTCATTTTCTCTATGTCTGTTCCCGATAAATATAAGAAGCAAAAATTAAAAACTGAACACTACTGTCAGGGGTCAGGCAGCTTCTGTGTTCTTGGTTCTCAGTGCACTACTGGCCCAAGAATGACCAGACCCCCCAGAGTAAGGCAAATGTGAAACAAAATTTATTGAGGAAGTGACAGACAGGTTTGAAGAGCGAGAGCATAATACCGGTTCACAGAGCAAGATATGTTCACTGTAGACAGCAACAGGTCCCATGGCCTTGGCCCAAAGGCTTGGGTTACCACTGAAGGTTCTGTTCTATACTGCCTGGATTGAGTCCACCTCATGGTTCAGAGGTCACCTGGGACAAAAACTAGATTTATACATATATTATACATTATAAAAATCTATTTTTTATTTTTATAATGTAAATCTATTATATATAAATGTATTATATTATAATATATGTAAATCTATCTATATAAATTATATATAATATATGATTCATATATTCTATTATAATATATAATATGTATGTATATTATACATAGAGAGAGAGAGAGAAGCCAATTAGCAACCGTAGATGGTCACCAGAATGACCAGGTAAATAGGTAAATTTAGGAAGAACAATATCCATACACATGGTATTCCCAAGTCTTTGTAGACTGGGAGCTCAGAGTCCCTTATTGTTTGTCTTAAGACCACGTGTGTCATGGGTTGTTTTTGCTCCACTCTATGAAGAGGCACAATTTCCTTCTGCCCTTGCCATTGGTTAGTGGCTTGCCTGTGGTACACATCACATTCTGGTATAAAGTTTATTTAATGACAACATTGTTTTCTTTCTCTTCTACCCTTGCAAAGAGTTTTCTGGATTGTGAGAAGATTGTGTTCTTAGTTATATTTTCCCCACACTCCCCACTGTGGTTGTGCTTTGGGGAATGTTGATAAAAATGCTATAAACTCAGGATGTACAATCTTCAGAGAAAAGAGGGTAGCGCCTTTAAGCAAACTTAGTAGCAAGAGGGGCAAAGCACCTCTGTGGACTCACTAGTCTGCCTCCTCGGGAGCCTACACTTACATCCCTCATCACGTCCTTCTCACGGGGTCATGTGTAGTCTTCCAGAGTGGCACCTGGGTGGTGGTAAAGAATAGACTTAGGAATGTTCTGCAAGTAATTCTCTCTCAACCACCACAACAGAAACCATTCTGTCACGCTAGATGAGCCAGTTCTAAGACAATGATTGATTAGAAGGCTTGGGGACAGATGGTGGACCATTAATAATAGGTGGCTGCTTTGTGAATAATTGAGAAAATAAAAGAGATGTGAATGCATTTTGTACCCAGAATTAGTAAACTGATTAATACTCAACTTAAAATTATTGTTTTTTCCTCCATCTCTGAGCCGTTGACTATATTTGTTCTAAACTTTGGATGTGCTTTTAACTCCTGCGTTTACATTGCCAGCATTTTTATTGATGCCAGTGCTATACATGACAACAGTGTGAAAGGTTCCCTGGAAGCCCAAGGGGACGCCATCTTTCTAAAATACCTAATCCTGTATTACAAAATGTTTTTATCTGTAGCTTTCTGTAGTCAAATACAGTTAAGTTTATTCAGCTTGCTACACTATGGAATAAGGTACCCTCTAGAGTGACCTTAACATTGTCACAGGGAAAAGAACGTGGAGGGGTCTCTTGTGTTCGTGTGAGGTGATTCCAAGATGGGACAAGGGGAGCAGGGACCAGTTCTCAACTGGACAATGTCGAGAAGCAGGAGTAGTTTATTATTACGCTTCTCCTCACACAGCCAGAGAATTAAACTAGAGCTGACGTTGTTGGTCAGAAGAGGGCTGTGTTTGTATTTTATGGAACCAGTGTAGCCTGTTCCTCTTCTGTTCCGACCCTGGCTTATGTTCCATTGAGAACATACGGGCTTGGTATTGAACAGGCTTAGTTTTATTTTCTCTGGTCATCAACAGAGATTATGTTCACTGCTTTTATTATAAACCTAATTTTCAAAAACAAAATATCAATGGTCTTTGACGACGTGATTAACTCAGGGTCTCACAATTCTAATTGGTGATGTCAATACACACTTTAAAGTTCTAATTCCTTCCTCCTTTTTCTAGCACATTCTATTCCCACATGTTTGTTTTGTGTTTACCTGCCAGCTGATCCCCATGATGGCATAGTAGAACTGTCAAATAGTTAAGTCTCTATAATTAAACATTTAGAAAAGTATATAAAATTTTTCCTTACTGCTTGAGTAAAGATTTTATCTCCGTTGTATTTACTCAGCTGTGATGCAGGTATAGTTCTGAAAAAACTCACTAGAGCTGACATCCTGCAGTCATTACACCTCTCTAACATCTAATGTAGGAAAGGAAAAAGATATGTGTGTTCTATTTTTCTACTCGGTATCTTCAACATCTTGATCAGTATAACGGTTCTGGGTGGTTGACAACTTGATTAATCCGAGCAGTCTCTGTTCTGAAATGCATTTGGAAGGATTTTCTGTCTCCTCTGTGGATAAGATCAATCAGAACTGGAATAAACTGAGGAGGTTTAGAGTGGAAGAGCCATATGTCGGTGCTGAAAAAGCTTTGTCTTTCCCAGCTCCCTTTAGACAGCTTTTCTCACAGGGGATTGAAAGGTAATAGAATACCTTTTAAAATACCTAAGAGCTAGATCTATGCCCTGTCACTTCATATAGTCAGCCAAGCGCTGTGGAATGGTGCCTGGTCTATTTCTTATTGACACATGCATCCTGGAGATTCCCACAGTAAATTAATTAGTTAACACAGGGTTGTTTTTTTCCCTTATATTATGCTCGGCACAAAAAAGTAAAGGCTTCCTCAGTCCTTTTTTCCAAAGGATTTGTTAGGGTCCTTTTCGTCCCTAACTCTCCCTTAACTGCGAGGTCCAGTCAACCACGAAGGGCCCATGACCTGTCCTGAATGTGTTCCAGAATCTGCCATTTATCTCCCTGAGAGGACATTCATTGAAGCCAATTCCCCCTGATTCCCACCCTGCCCCTCAGCTTTCTTTCTGAGGGACCCCGTATCAACCTATCCTTCTAACTCCTAAAGCGATGCATCAAGAATTTGAATGTATTCATGTCACTTCCTACATAAAAAGGTATCAGGATCACCTTGTTCTTTTCAGGTTAAAACGTGAGATTATCTCCCCAGCACGCTTCTTCTTGCCCCCCCCCCCCGCTCTGCTCCAGCCTGGGTCGCGGCCCGCACTGTCCTCGCCCCGGAGCCGCCAGCCCCCAGCCCGGCCCCTGAGACCTGCGGAGTCTCTGCGCTTCTGTGTTGTGCTGCCTGTCCAGACCTGTGACCGCCTCGTCTTCTACAAGGTGGACCAGCAGCGACTCGGCAAGAACCACATCGAGTTGCTGATCGGCTCCTCCTGAACCGAGGAGGTGAGGATTAGGTCACCACACTGCAGGCGTAGACTTGTTCCATTGCTGGCCTTCCAGCTGGAGACAGAATTGTTTAAATGGACACACATGGCACAGAGGGTGCACCCCAGCCAAGAGTGGAGAACGGCAGCCCACCCAGATCACCAGGCCTTTCACCAACGAGGGACGTTTGAGACCATGTGGCAAGTTCTACGGTCGCCACCAGGGACAGCCCTGCCGGTGGGGAAGCCCCTTCTCTGTCCTGGAGCACTAAAGAAACCCACCAAGCGGTGCAGTCTGATGTGGGTGCACAGGACCCCTTCCTCTGAGACCGCTCTTTCTCACATCACTGGAAAATCCCCTCAGAAATCTACTCTTAGCCAAACCAGCACCAGCCTTAACCAAGGCATGAGGCATCGTTGCTGTTTCCCATGTGGCACTGAAGACCCACTAGCCCTGATTAATTTGGAAGTGTAATTCCCCTCTGGTAAGACAGCCCAGCACCAAGCCCGTGAGGCGCCACCCGGCCACAGTCCTGTCTGTGTTCCACCCGCGCGCTGCTGCGTCCACCTGCTGGCTCGCCCTGCTGACTGCTGGTGACCGGAACTCCCTGGAACTCGCAGGCTTGCCCTATCTTTAAGAGTTCCACTGACTCTGGTTTCCAAGTTTAATGATTGTTCCTTTTCTGTTTAGTGTTCCATTTAAAAATGATAACGGGTACGGGTCCCCCCCCACCCCCCGTATAATACAATGACCTATAACCTGCGCGTTTGCCAGTTCTCAAAGTACGCTTGGTGAAAATGTCATACAAACAGCAGTCAAGGGGGCTCAAATGCTGTGCTTCCCGTAACCAGCGCTACTTTTTCAGGGAATGATAATGAGTAACAAATACTTCAGTACTTATAACATCCTAAAGCTCTTTCCAGTAACTTACCGTGCTGTGCGATGGTCTAGTGGCCATGGGGACAAAGCAGTGTCATGGTCCACGGCTTAAGTGACAGGAGCTGTAGGGTCCCCCGTGACACATTCCTGTCGTGCTCAAAGACGCACCATGAGGGCACCCTACATTCTTTTTCTCCTGACCATTCTGAAACTGTGTAAGGACCTATAAGCAACTTTTGATATTTCTTAATAAAGGCATTGAAAATTAAAAAAAAAACCTAAAATATATAAAAAAATAAAATTGGTAATTACCTAGTCTAAAATCTAAAATTATTATTCTTTATACTAAAAAGTGTTACTTCCAAAACTTAGTCTCCACCACATAGTAGTTCTTTCCTTTTCTATTCTAAATACCCAGAACTGCTTCAGGATTTCCAGACCATATTATAAAATCCTTCACCTCTACATCTTTGCTCACTATTATCCTTCTTCCTGGAAAATCTCTATCTTCATTTTTTGTTGGCCAACTTCTAAGATTGAAGGTTCAACTCTGGCGAGACGCGCCTTTGAGTCTACAGTCCTTGGACAGCTGGAAGTAGTTCTATCCTATCATTTGAACAATGTGGATGAAACTGGAAGATAATATGTTAACAAAATAAGCCAAATACAGAAAGACAAATACTTCACAATTTCAAAACTACCTAAAGTGATCTACATATGCAATGCAAGTGCTATCAAAATTTTGATGGGCTTTTTAAGCAAAAAATGAAAAAATCAGTAGGGTACACAGCACACCCCCCGTGACGGGCTTAACTCCAACTTGAACTTTACCTTAGAAACACAAACAACATTTTACCATCATATTAATCTGAAATTAAAAAAAAAAAAGTCTTACAAAGTAGCTTCCATTAACCAGTATACCATGAAACAGGAGTACATGGCTTCCAAGATTTTTTTTTTTTCAATCTGTACCAGCAAATTGGCAGAGTATTGCTTCCGTGCTTTTAGACCAATAAAAACAGTCATTAGAGTTTGCCAAAATTCAAGGAGCAGAAATTAGAGTCTACTACATACCTCACAATGAAAGGAGAAAAAAAATATGTTCAGCCATCTTTAATCAATGAAAACTTATAAAATGTTGGTGGCAAATTTCAATTTTTGATGAGTGTACTCTGTGACAGTAGAAAGCGCACAGTGTACTTTATCTGCTTTTTGTTGTATTCCCTTTCAGGGTGTAAGTTCTTTGACATTAGCTTTAATTATTTACTTAGGTGTCATATCCCCAGGGACCAGTAGAGTGTTAGGTTCAAGTTATGTGTTGAATGAATGAATAAGTGAATGAATACGCTTGACTTAACCAAAAATGAACTATAACAACTATTGTTTTCATAATTAGTTGCAATACGTATTTTATCCATTTACTCTTTTATGGATACAATTGGATTTTAGAGGAAACATTCCTGTTTTCAAGATTCACAGTTTAGAACCACAATTTTCTCTAAGCACAGGTAAAAGAAAAGAGTGGTAAGCAGTAGTATTTGTTTTTTAACTAGTCTTAATAACTCTTTTGCAAATAATACCTCCTAACACAGATCATATCCAGGAAAACAAATGTACCTTTGTCCTGTTTCCCAAATATAATATATACATACAAAAAAACATTTAGGAGCTCAGGATCACGAATCTGTTTTAAGGCAAAGCTAGATTTCTTATTCCTTAAGTTTGTTTTCAAATGAAACCTGTGCTGTTACTTAGATCATATTTTATATATTTGCGTGACTTTTGGCAAGAACTTATAGGACAATGGAAGGGCATGCTAAATAAAAACAGAAAATAAAACAAAACAAAAAAACTGGAACTACACTGCTGTTTGAACTCTAGGGTACATAAAATATAAGCAATGGCAGTTTTATGCCAGTAAGTGGATATAATATGCATCTTGTGGTTAGAATTTCTGCATTTGTATATGGCTAGAAGCAGAGTTATGCAAATAACTCAAGTCTCAATTCTTTTCTTGATAACACATGAATTGAGTTAGAATATATGCACAGAAGTTTTCTCCCAATCGTGGTCCCCACTATGTGTCCTTCTCTTCCACGGAAAGCACAGAAGGAGGTCAGAAGCTAAAGCGAGTGCAATGGGATTTTACAGATGATAATTAGCATCATCTGTATCATGAAAGTTATATATTTTAGAGTTTCAGGGCTACTGTGAGCTAATAATATGGAGGGTAAAATTAAACCCTGTTTAGGTATGCAAATTCGGGGTACTGCCATGAGCTCGAGCAGATGTTTGAAAATCTAGCTGAGTGTGTTTCTTCATTCTAAGTATGTTTATATAATGTATCGTACGCTGTTTCCTCAAACACATTTGCATGGAAATGTATGTGTGGACCTGATTCTGCCATCCTTAATCACGCAGAACTGCCACTAGCTTCTGGTGGAATTATGCGTGCGTCAGTCGTGGCAGAAGCTGGCCCATGGAGAAGGTCACGCAGTCACTCCAGCAAGTGTGCCCGTTGCTAGCACATGTTCAGCTACACAGCAGTGCACACAGGCAAAAAGTGGCCAGGGCTTCATAGATCTGCAGTGCAGATTTACAGAGGGCACCCTGGATTACTCAGAGAAATCTATGCATTAATAAATATGCACTTGTGCTCTTTCAGTTAATTTTCCCTCATATCTATAGCCCCTTCCAATGCCACATTTCTCTCTTATTCTCTGTTACACATATCCCATATGGTATCTCTCATCTATTTATATATATGACTCAGGTAATACAGAAAATATTCAGTTGGAGCGATCAAAATCCTTAGATGGCTCTTTCAAACATGCTATATATAGAATACTTATGGCAGAGAAAGTAAGGCATTATTTTTCCTAGTTATTTTTTTCTTCAGCTTTCAACTGATTTTATGGCCAATAGATAAGTTTTCTTTTTATTCACCATAAATATTTTTTAATGACTAAATAATCTTCACTTTAAGTAATAATTTTAAATGTCTTGATTTTTCACTTTAACAAATTTGATTGCTTCATATAATGTATACAGTAACTTCTGTTTGCTGAACTTTTCTCCCTAGGATTCAGGAATGCACTGATGAATGAAACAGAAAAAAATTACCTGCTTTCTCGAAACTTATAATCTTGTTAAGAATAAACACACATCAAGATGATTAATATTAAATTGCTATTATAAGAGTGCAGATCATCCTGAAAAGAGTCAAAGGGAAGACGATTTGATTTGTACCAATGTAACCTTGGGTTTAGTGACCTTTTACCTCAGGCCTGTAGTATAAAACTA
This sequence comes from Galago senegalensis, assembly GCA_963575145.1. Lineage (NCBI taxonomy): Eukaryota > Metazoa > Chordata > Mammalia > Primates > Galagidae > Galago > Galago senegalensis. The sequence goes on along the minus strand of CAUYTI010158864.1, from coordinate 43,857 downwards.
GATGTAGAAAGACAGGCAATGAATTCAATCTTCAAGACAGGTAAATGGCATATGTGAAAGTTCTGAGGTGAGAAAATGCTTGGAGAGTTTGTGCAATTAAGAAACAAATGCCACTAGTACATCCCCTGTGTGATTGAGCAGCTGACCACAGAGTGGATGTCAGAAGTCTGATCAGATATGATTTGGGGACCTCCTTTCAGAGTCTGCAATTTACCTAAAGACAACGAAAGACCACTAAGAACATCTTACCTAGGAAACTAGCACAATCGTATTTTTACTTGATAAAGAAATGGTTATTAAATATCCATTTGAACTTTATGTAAGTAGAACTGATAGATACTTACATAAAGTAAGTATCATCTTGGTAGATACTTGTACAGTTCTGATGATTAAAACCAGTATAGTGGAAGTAGCCACAAAGAAAGGTAAGTTGATTCCAGAAAAATACTGAAATGAAAGTAAACAGAACATAGTGATGAAATGAATAAGTAAGGAAAAGAATTTAGAGAGATTGACACTGGTGGCAATACAGTGGTGTAAGTCACTTGGTAAATAGAGGTTTTTTAGTTAGAAGAAGCAAAAGTGGTGAAGAGTTCAGGATCAGCCATCATTAAGGAAATCTGTGTATGTCAAAGCAAATTAATCTTAAAGACAAGCTAGACAGATATGTGAGGAGGGAATACCGAAGGGTCGTCAAATTGGAAATGTGACTTTTAGAATTGTTGGTGCAAAAATAGATTGAAAATCATCTGAATGAAAAGCAGAGAAAAGAAAAGTAGGCATTGAAACCAGGGAACTTTAACTGAAAGTTATAATGAGTCTGTTTATAGAATAATTCCAGAACTAATACTGTTCTAGTTCATTTGTGCTGCTGTAACAAAATACCCAAGACTGGGTGATTTATAAATACTAGATTTTTTTTTTCATCATTGTTCTAAAATCTGGCAAGTTTAAGATCAAGGTGCAGGCAGGCTGGGTGTCTGGTGAGAATCTGTTTCCAAGACGCTGTCTTAATTCAGGGGTTCTCCTATGGTGGAAAGAATAGAACATAAAAGGGCTTTCCCTAGCTGGTTCTGTCTTCCCTTTTACAAGGTCACCAATCTCATTTATAAGGGCTCTGCCCTCATGACTCAGTCATCACTTAAAAGCCTCATCTCTTAAGACTATCACAATGACAGTTCAATTTCAACATATGAATTTGTGGGACACCTTCAGGCATAGAACCTAATCAATGCCTCTGTCCACACCCTTTATAATCTGAACCTACGTGTTATCATCAGAGGACCCTGTTGTTAAGTTTGTCTTTTAGTTGAATTATCACATTACACTTCAGGACTGTCAAGTTTATTTCTCTCCCTAAATATTTCTTAACCAAAATTTTAGAATACATACATATCCTCTGTATCCTATCTGCCAATCCCTTCATCATAATCCAGCTTTGGGTGGGTATCTATGGTATCATTTCACCACTTCCCATATTTGGCCTTCTCAGTAGCATTTTCTGTTGATTTGTTTTTGTTTTTGTTTTTTGTTTTTTTGAGACAGAGCCTCAAGCTATCCCCCTTGGTAGAGTGTCATGGCATCACAGCTCACAGCAACCTCCAACTCCTGGGCTCAAGCGAGTCTCCTGCCTCAGCCTCTCAAGTAGCTGGGACCACAGGCGCCCACCACAACGTCTGGCTATTTTTTGGTTGCTGTCATTATTGTTTGGCGGGCCTGGGCTGGATTTGAACCCGCCAGCTTGGGTGTATGTGGCTGGCGCCTTAGCCACTTGAGCCACAGACACTGAGCCTAAACCCACTCTTAAAAAAACGAAATCTGTTAATTTTTAAAAAGAATAGTAAAACCTATTTTATAGAATTGTTGAAATATCTGATATGATTCATATGATGTGATTGTTATAATACTTAGGTGTAAGTTTGTCAGAAATGTTAATTGTTATTTAACATATATACAGATAAATCACAAATATACACATATATCTTGTTATAGACACAACCTCACAACACATAGCTGTCTCCTACATCTGAGGTCCCCAACCCTTGGGCTGAGGACCTGTACAGGAACTGGTCTGCACAGCAAGGGGTGAGTGGCCAAAGTGTCACCTGCATTTACAGCCACTCCTTTGCCTCATATCACCTCCTGAGCTCTCCCTCCTGTCAGGTAAGCAGTGACATCAGATTCTCACAGCAGCACAAACCCTACTGTAAACTGCACACCCACGGGATCTAGGCTGCATTCCCTACAAGAGTCTAACACCTGGTGATCTGAGGTAGAGATTGAACACACGATTCATCCCGTAACCACCCCCTTAACCCATGGGAAAACTATCTTCCATGAAACCTGTTTCTGCCTTACATCATCACTGGAAAATGATGCACAAAGAATTTGCAGGAGACGATAAAATAAGACGCAAAATGAAAGCTCTCAGCGATAAGCAATCAAGACAAACATTACATGCAAAGGTAAAAGGGTCTGAGAAGTTCTTGAGTTTTTAAGGACAGAGAAGCAGAACGTAGCTCATTGATCAATGCTATGCTAAACGGGGTAGTGAAATTCCTCCATGTAGTCCACAGGCAAAGCAATAGTATGTAGCTTTAAAAATATGCAACCAACTCAAAGGGCATTAGTCTCTGGTTGCTCAAGGGAATAAATTATTAAAGGTCATGAGTCCCACGATCTCCTAGATGCAAAACTAACACATCAAAGGCCAGAACATTCTTTCTGGGGGTGATACTACACCATCACACACAGACTGCTCTGAGCACTACCGAGGCAGTCAAGGGCCAAATGATTAGGAAGGAAAGACAATCTCCTCCAGAGCACAGTATGTCCTCATTTAATGTGGTCAAGAGGTTCTTGGAAACTGCAACTTTAAGAGAATCAACATACAATAAAAACCATGCTTTTCCCTCAAAGCTATAACAAAATTACTGAAATGCTGTTATTTGCAGGCCTGCATTGTTTGCTGTAAGGTGCAATGCCCCAAGACCTATCAACAATGTGAAGTGCAGACCTGCTGTATATAGAGTTGAGAGTCACTGAGCCACCCACATGCCTGGGTCCCAGGAGGGATGACGGCAGTTGAGAGGTGTTATGATGTTTGATCAAACGTTTCAGCTGCTATCGCTTAAAGTGATGTCAGTCTAGAAAGTGAAGAGGACGTGGTTTCTCAGCATATTTAGCAGTGTCTTTTAGATTATCTCAGCATTTTCTACAAATAAGCATGAGAGAGTGGCCGCCAGTTGTACAAACTCCTGTTTGCCCTGGTAAGCATTTTGTACACTGTTTAGACACATAGTTTAGAGACCAAGAAAAGGGAACTGTACAGAATATTAAAGACATCTAAGATAATATTTCTTTTTAAAGAGAAGGTCTCAGTCTGTCATCTAAATAGGAGGGCAGTGGTGTCACCCTCACCAGGTGTAGCCTCTAACTCCTGGTCTCAAGTGATCCTCCTGTCTCAGTTTCCAGCGTAGCTGGGATTACAGGCACGGAGCATCACACCCAGCTACTTAGCTAATTTATTTTTTGTAGAGATGGGGTCTTGCTCTGTTGCCCAGGCTAGTCTCAAATTCCTGGCCTCAAGCAATCCTCCCACCTCAGCCTCCCAATGTGCTGGGATCATACATGTGCACCACTAAGCCCAGACAATGTATTTATTAAACTCATGAAAAAACACTGCCTCAATAAGGACCACACCTGATTGATCAGGTCTACTTCATAATTAATAAAACATATAAATAAAACTAAGAGAAATATTCAGTGAAATTTTTATAACCCATTCTATATTATAAGGTCAATAATCAGCTAATTTGTTAAGTTATATATATTTTGGTCTTCATTCTCTGTGTCTGGCACAAACTTCCTAAAATCCTTGCAATTTCTTCAAAATTAGAGGAACTAGGAGAATTTTCTTATCTAATATTTGGTCTTTGACCCCATTTCCTGACATAGAGCTCTTTAACCCCTGGCATTTCTGGATGACAGGAGTATATTTTCTAATCAGGCAAATTGTTGTGGGCTACAGATGAGGGCCGGTCACTAGAAAGACCAAGCTTTCAGCTGTTTCCCCCTATTCTCTGGGAAAGGGGGAGGGGCTGGAGATTCAGTTAATAATTGATTATGCCAATATGAGGAAATCTCTGTAAGTATCATGGTATTTCTATGTGAGGCGTCTTCAGGATAGAAATGTGTTTTCTCTTCTAAGGAAAAAACACTTATAAAATCTCGCAGTTCAACTTACTCTTACAAAACAAGATGACTTATAGCAAACCATTTAATTCTACCACCACCCCCCAAATGTCATCATATATCATGAGCCAGAGCTAATCATAATTAAGGCAAAGTGAAAGGACAGGGGCAGTTGTAACTTACAGGGTGAAATATTTTGTTTTCATGCAACCAAATAGTTTCCTCACCAAACTTTTAGATACCTCAGAAGTGACCGTCACATTCATTTTTTTAGGGATATATAATACATCCTCTAAAAGCTTTAAAATACCACATGTTATAAATGATAGATATCCTGTGGGCATAAATAAGGAGTAACTATCAGCTGCTGTTATGTACATTACCGCAGGCCACCTGGTACCAACCAATTGACTCAGTAGTTGCCCGATATTAGTGTCTGCCTCCTCTGCGTTCTCATCCGAGTCCCTCCTTCCGTAAATGTCAGGTCTTTTAGACTCTCTCCCTAAACATGCCGAAGCAGAAGTTGCCTGGAAGATGCCTAGAATATACTATCCTAAGATCAATGCTCACTGAAAAATTACACCACATGACACCCAAGACAGCGGTTTATGCTCAGAGGCAACGCCCAGAGCAGGTGCAGAGACCAAACAAGGGCGAGGGGCTGTGGCATGCTTATGACAAGGCTGGACCCCAGAAACGAAGCCCCCTTCCTGAGCAAAGCTGCCCTGAGACCCACCCTCAGTCCAGTGTGGAGCCCTCAGGTTCCAAGGTGCAGTTATCCGCTCAGACCAGATGACGAGCATAGCTCCTTTTCGGGTTTTGAGCACCACTGTACCTCCCGGATTTAGGTGAACCCTTGGGAAAGGACGGGTTGAAATTAAATGGCTGACTAAGTGGGATGAAAGATCACAACAGACCAAGTTTTAAAGAAAATAAAGAAGTGGATCGTTCTGTCCAGAGCTGCCTTGCTGGCCTGGAAGCCACACATGCCCATGAGCAAAGGGCAGAAACAATTTGCTAATACTAAAACATAATGGTCAAAATCTCTATAGAGCCATGGTATATTCACTTGGGGCCTGATTTACTTACAATGTGAGTTAACACACTGAGATGTTATTATTCATCTACCAATAAATTTCCAAAGATAATCCAGTTTTCCTGAGCGTTCAAAACAGCCACTCATACAACACAATGCTAAAATACATTGATAGCAAAATGTAGTAAAATAATCCCGGGGAAAATTCAACATGCATCAAAAGTTTTAAATCACAGATACACTTTGGCCAACTGATTGGATTTCTGGGCCTTTGTCCTAAGGAAATTCCCACATACATAAAGAAGGTGCCATTCATTTTCATTACAGTATTGTTGACAGAGAGTTAAGTTTCACCAGCGTGAACCTGATTAACCAAACTTCACCTCAATGAAATATTAATACTATTTATCTGTTAAAATAATTTTGTAGAAAATTGTGCAAAGCACAAAAGATCTTCATGACCCACTGCTAAATAAAATTAACAGGTTATAAGTTGTAGTTGACAGGAAGTCCCAGGTTACAGACATCCAACTTATCTGGAACTCATACCTACAAACGAAGCTATTACATTTCAGCCCCTGAGATACAAACATCTGACTGATATACTTCTACTTATGAACAGAGGCTATTACACATAATAGTTAAATGTACCTGTTCCAAGTTACATACAATTCAACTTAAGAACCCACCTCGTTTGTAACTGGAGAAACTGCATGTAGGATGTAATTACATGTTCTTAGTTGCACCCACTGTGTTACTGGCTCATTTCACTGCTGGGATTCCAAAGGTGAAGGAAAGGAGTTGGTCCCTTGGTATTTTGAGAGGAAGGGGAGAAGTACACACTGAGAACTGAGTGTTTTAGGAAAGTGCTGTGCTAGTGGTCGAACTAAACGTCTAAAGAATACAGTGCAACTAAGTGTTGAGAAAGGAAAGTGGCTTCAGAGACAGATCTCACTCCATAAAAATGGATTAAGTTATTGCTATATTTGGGGCCTTGGTAACTGAGACAAAGCTCCTGAGTGTCACATTCCAGAGGGGTAGTTTACATCTAAAGTCATAGATAACACGGTCAGTCTTAAGTGCTTTGGTGAAAATGTAAGAGAGGGCAATACACCACTGGGGGTGGGACTGGGTTATGTTTGATAAAGTGATCAAGAAGGGCCTTTAATGGACAAGAAGGACATTTGAGAAATATCCTAAGGGACTGAGCAGGTGTGGGAAGACCTGGCATGTTTGGGGCATTACGGCCTGCCAGGGAAGACAGTCTGGCAGCAGTGGATAAATGCCACCAAAAAAAGGAAGGAAAGAAAGGAAGAGAGAGAGAGAGAGAGAGAGAAAGAGAGAGGGAGGGAAAAGGAAATAAAAGAAAGAAAACTAAATACAGGAAAGGAGGATCTCAGGAGAGACCCGATCATGTAGGACCTACCAAAATTCTACCAGGAGGCTGCCATTTGGTTTTCCTTTTCTGTAGTGAAAATCAGTTTCAACACTGGATGCTGCACGTCACTTTGGGCATGGTTTCCTCAGGTATTAACCTGAGGGTTGAGCAGCCTCTGGAAGCTGTGCAAACCTGGGACGCTCCCCAAGTTTACGTGATGTTCTTGTGCGGGAGCCAGGCTGATCTCTGCTCCCTTCCCCCTCAGTACACCTGCTGCTGCAGCAAGCACTGGAATTTCTTTTGACGAGGAAGGGACACGATAGAGGATTTTAAACAGCGGTGAAATCACCTCTGTTCACTAATAGACATGACCTACAACAATTTATACTTAGAAAAGCACCCTCTAGATTTTAGGTGGAAAACTGATGGTACGGAGAACAGAAGAGAAAGCTGGGAGAGCACTCAGGAGATGGTTTATACTCACAGCTCAGACCAGGGAGGTGGCAGGAGAAGGGGTGAGAGGGATCACATTTGGGGTTTCTTCTGAGGATAAGCAGCCGAAAGATCAGACAGTAATAGAAAAATAAGAGTCAAAGATGATTCCGCCAGTTTTTACTTGCTGGACATGGGTGAATGCAGGCATAATTGATTCACCTGGGAAAGACTGTGTGGGAGCAATGTCAGGAGGAAGGTATACGCGTGCATAGTGGAGTCACGAGCCCTGAGACACCGGAGCAAGAGGGTGTGGAAGGCTAATTCAGAAAGACGGGGTGGATGGGGTGCCACACACCAGGACTGGCAGGGAGTCAGAATACCGGCCTCCTGGCCCCTTGAGTGAGAAGTAAAAGGAGAAGAGTTGCAAGAAAGCCAAAAAGGAAGCCAAAAAGTAGAGGTAATAGCATCAAAAACTCACCTCCTTACATGTAATCATGTTTTAAATTACAAAAATTAAAAATCCGTTTGTAAGCTGTCAACATGTGGAACCGTTTTACGTAACCATTTCAAATTATAACTTGCCTCTTATCAGCACATTTAAAAATCTGATAATTTTTAAAATTCAAGTTTAACTGCTGCTTTCTACACAGCTTTGACAATATGAGTAGAAATGTCAGATTTTCAAGTATAAACACAAAAAGGCTCACTTCCTATCAACATGACAGGAGTAAAGGTGGAGAGCTGGCTCCATCCCTGTTAGGTTGCAATTCGCATTTCCTTTCTACCTCTGTCCTCTTGTATATTCTTCCTTCAATTTCAAAGAAGTCATCTGTGCATGCTGCAATGACATTTTAGCGGAGATGATTTGGTCGGACACAAACGCATCTTAAGCTCCACTTGGGCAAATTACTCAGGCTATGACCTTATGCTGCTATCTTAAGCTAAAATCAAGTTCAAACCAACGTGTCATCATAACTTTTATCTGTCCAAAATCTCAGTTGATGATTTGAGTATTCAGACATTTCATCGAAAGATCTGAGGTAGCTAAGGTGAAGTTAGCAGAAATTTTGTTTAAATTAAACTTGTAATTAAGTTATAGGTAAATACCAGCGCAGGTATATCTTAAAATTTTATTTGAAAATTATGCAAATTTAAAATGAACCTTTTATAGACTTTAGAATTATGCACACAATTTACATTCAATTACAAACCAAAACATGTGCTTTTAGTAGTTAAAACGACAAAATTTTAGCCATTCATTCACTTTACTGATTGATTCACTTAATATGACAAGTATTTTTAGGGCACGTACGTCAGTCCCTGTGCCCAGAACTGTGTTAAACACTGGGATAAAAAGTAGGAATAACAATGGACACAGCATCTGCTCTGACAAAGGCGGACAAACACAGCTGCTCAGAGTGTGACACAAGACAGATGGGACCTTGTCCTATAAGAGTCGGTTTCATGTAGTCAAAGTGTTCAGAGAGGGCTTCCAAAGGAACTCACACCTAATCTAAAAAATCGAAAGATGGATAGGACTGAAAACTAACTGAAGGGAAGACAAAAGAATTCTGAGGGGCATAAAGGTAAAATACTATGGGAAGAAGGACAAAAGGAAAAACAAAGGCACAGTGTGAAGGCGGGGAGGAGGGGGGAAGGCAGTGGTAGGGGGCAGTGAGCCAGGTGAAAGGCCAGGGAAGAGCAGCATGTGGCTTATCAGTCACATTAAGATGTGATCTGCGGTTTCAGGAATATCATCCTGAGGGTACTGAGGAAAACAGTGGACAGGAACAGAAACAAAGTAGGCAGGTGCTGCTGGGGCTCCCGTCGGTATGGACAGGAGGGAGGTCCAGATAAAACAGACAGGACGGTGAGATGGGTGGGGGAGGGAAGGGATGTCAGAAAGAAGGCAGAGTAACAAGAAGGAGCCCACGGGCTCTGCCCTGCAAAACGGAAGGCACAGTGGTAAATTATACAGGAGCGCCTGGTTTAGGAGGTAAGGTTCTACAGTTGTGAGAACTGTGGAGATTGACACAACTTTCAGACTCCTGAGGGGTCACGGGTGCAGTGTGTAAATCAGGCCGGATCAAGGGGCTGCAGGAATGTGATTCAGTATCTCAAGGAAACAGGAGTAACTCGACTGTGTCAAAGGCTGGAGAATACCCACTGGATTTAGTAAGAGACCTCTGGTGACCTCAGTGCAGTGTGTTTAACAGGTCTTGAAGTCAGAAGTGAGTAGAAGAGGGTGGGGTGGGGCCAGTGAGGGCGGGAGAGAAAATGGATAGAGCAAGGACGGACAACTCAGTCGGTACCGTGCCTGGCTGTGAAGGGGAGCCCAGGGTCAGCAGGAGGACCTGCCATACACGGGGTTTTGAAAAGAACAGAAAATCAAAGCATAAATCACAACGGGGCATAAAAATTGATATGTAGGGGTTTTCTCTTTATTTTAATTTAAAATGAGAAAAGAAAATAACCCTCTTCCATCTATTTTTAGAAGACTTAGATAACTTTCCCGTTAATCCAGCCCAGGATTCTTCAAGCTGAGTCTTTTCCTCCTGGGTGCTCTCACCACACTTGATTCCTCCTTTTGTTGTGACACTTACCATATGCACTCTAATTACCATTTGTAATCTCCTCTTCTAATTGTAAACCACTTCAGGAGAATTGTTTAATCAACACTTAGCCCAGGGCCAGATGCATAGTAGGTGGTCAAAAATGCACGAAGAATGTTAAACATCTTGCAAAAGCAAATACTCAAAAAACACTTCTTAAATGCCTGCTCTGCTGGAAAAGTGTTGTTGCCTAAATGATAGATGGTCTAGTTCCCAGTGGTAAATCTGATTCTATCTGGAGATGTGAGCGACACTTAGAACTTCATGCCTACTGCTATCGTTGGTAACACCTTCCTTCTACCCACGAGACGATGAGAAGCCACAAAGTTTATCAGCCTTCTGTAATCTGTAAGCTGACCCTGAAGGTCATGAAGAAATGGTCTCCAACAGGAAACTTTTCTTTGTAAAGATAAAGTGGTCACTATGATCCCCCTGTAGGGTATTAGTGGCCTTAGAAAGCCGTCCAACCTCAGCTGTTAGCAACAAGTCCGGCAGTACTTGAGGTCTGCAGGTGTAAGGGGTACTTCTCCACTGGCACTCCCAGCTCTCCATGCACGCTGGCCCTCACTCCACCCACACTGTCCAGAAACAGCACTGGAAGCTGCTATGCTACCTGGGCCCCACGGGACTGGCCTGAGACCACAGAACTCCGTGTTGAAACTTGGGCTGCAGAAGTTTAAACCTTGTGGGGATGGTTAGCAAAGCTGCCTTGGAAGAGCGGAAAGGCAGAAGTCCAAACAACAGCTGCTTTGCAGCTGGGTCACAAAGGACAGCGAGAAATCCCTCGACACCATAAAAGGTAGCGGGTGGTGGGAAGGCAATCTCAGCGCCTCCATTTGTCACTGGCAGGATGCCACCTGCTCTCAGATCCAAACGCTCTGTTAAGAGGATGAAGCCAGATGTGAATCGTTCCCTAATTTTCAAGTATGTGTGTTGTGTTTGTGTGTAGAAATTTCAGCTGTAAAGGACATAGAGGGTTATTTAATTTACTGAGACACAAAATTCTTTGATGATTTAAGCAGCGCACGGGAAACAGCATTGGATTTAATGAGAGAAACCTGAGGTCTGGCCTGGTTTTGAGACTATAAAGGTGACCATCGGAGACAAGACACTAGTTAGAGTGAGCTTCATTTTCCTCAGTTGTAAATCCAAGTACCTGGGTAAACCAAACCAGAGCTGCTTACAACTCTGTATCGAAGAGTTGAAAATGAAATTTAATTCAGGGAAGTGGTTAAAAAATTTAAAGAAAAGTTAACTTCTTAATTCATGTTACCCTCTTTTCCTTCTGCTGCTTTCCAGTTCACCACAGGGGAGGGAAATTGGCCCTTCTCCCCAGTTCAACTCAGCAGACATTAAAACTAGGGAAAGTGGCTAAGCCCTGACGTCATCTGTAAAGTCAACCTCAAGTCCACATTCCATAAATGGACGTTTTGCAAAAGATGGCATACAAATGGCCAAGAGGTCCATGAAGAAATGCTCAGCATCACTCATCACAAAAATGCAATTATGATCACAATAACTGGGTTTAGGTGATACCTCACACGAAGATATCATCTTAACTCAGTTAGAATGGCTATCATTAAAATAAAAAACATTGGCAAAGAAGTGGAAAAAGGGAATGCAATGCTTACACAGTTTTGGTGGGAAGGTAAATTAGTATAATCTAAGGTGACCAGATGTCCCGCTTTTGGGGGGACAGTCCTGATTTTTAACAATTTGTCCTGTGTCCTGCATTGTTTTAACAAAGTCCCAATTTTTGGAAAGAATGCACGACAATCTAGGGAAGGGCAGGAAAACGGGAAGGGAATTTACAGTATTGGGGGGGGGCGCGAAAAGGTTAATGTAACTCCATTTGGGAAGGAAGAGGTTAATGTAACTTCATTTAGAAATGAAAAGGCTAACGTAAACTCCCTACTCTCCTCCTCTGAGCCACAGGTGCAGCCCTATACATAGTTTTTTTTTTTAAATGTATTATATTTGTAAATTGTACTTCTGTTGAAATTAAATATATTACAATACTATTTTTGCGTTCTGTGAAAATTTTTGTTGATCCATGTATGTTTAATCAAGAACACACCCCTCCTCCACCCCACCCCCACCCCACCCCGGATCAATGGTGTCCCGCTTTACCAATGTTAAAATCTGGTCACCTTAGTATAATCTCCATGAAAAAAAAAGTATGGGGATCTCTCAAACAGCTAAAACTGGGACTGTCCTTCAATCCAGCAGTCCCACTACTATGAATCTGTGCAAAGGAAAAGAAACCATCACATAAAAAAGATGTCTGTGCTTTTATAACAACACTGTTCATAACAAACAGCAAAGATACGGAATCAACCTCAACGTCCATCAGCAGAGGACTAGATAAAGAGAATATGGTGACTACGGAATATTTGGCCCTGGGAAGGAATGGGCCAGGTCTGTCTTTTGCAGTAACGGGGAGGAACTGGAGGCCATTATCTTAAGTGAAGCATGTCAGGCACAGAAAAACAGACATCAGGTTCACGAGCAGGAGCTAAATAATACGTATGCAAGCACACAGGATGTGAAATGATGAAAAATGGAGACTCAGAAGGGTGAGGAAGTGGGAGGGGGGTGGATGTGAGAAATTACACAGTGGGTAAAGTGCACAGGATTCAGGAGATGGCTATCCCCAAAGCTGACTTCACCACTGCCGATCTATACATCCAGCACAATTACACTTTACGCCATACATTTTTAGAAATTAAAAAAAAACGAGTTCAATTTTAGACAAAGAAAGAATCCTATAGCTAATATTCCGTATTAATGAATGAAACTAAAACAATGGATTAAATGGCCCGTTTACCTTGGGAATGCAATTTCAAGGCAAACATGCCCATCAAAGATAGAATACCCTAGAAAGATTAATCGTAAGCAGAATAGGCTACATGCATTCCGAAAGTGTACACTGCTCTGAATAATTCTGGATTATCTGAAACTGTTCTGTCTATGCCATTGTTCCAGTGTATTTATAACACCTCCCCCATTCCTGGTTTGGGTAAGAAGTCTACAGTTACCCTAATTTTTGTTTCTCTCTCACAAGAATTCATGGGAGTGGGAGGAGGGAAATGGCTCTGATGATGCCACCACATCTCATCAGATGAAACCACACTGGGCTTCTATAGCAGCCTTAGTAAGATGTCCCTGTGACCTCAGCTTGCCACTCCCCAAGACACCCAAAGAGGCCATCCACAAAGATATCCTTTCACAGCACAAGACCGTGGGATTTAAGTGTAATCAAGTTTCCATTCATCTTCTCTGCTCACCAAAACACATTTTCCAAGCAGTCTGTTGTCACAGCACACAGCAATTCTTCTTCCTGTTTGTAGTTACAGAGTAAGAACGAACGTTACAGAGCAGCCCCTATGCACCAAGCACTGTTCCCAGCACTTTACAGTCACATATTCCCATTCACAAACGAAGACGCAGACAGAAAACTCCAGGAACCAGGTGATTAGAGGAAGCGGGTTTATTCCGGCCAGGGGGTAACTCGGAACATCAGTGTGTCTCCAAAACCGAGCCCCTCGACTCAATCTCTTGCCTCTCTTTTACCCACTTTTCAGGGTGGGGGTGCACGTGAGGGTCACAAGACAGAGAGAGACATGACATGACCCTCAAGGTCCTGGGCTCAAGGGGGAAGGTCAGATTTGTCTGTGTCCTTGAGACCGGTCAGACCACCTGCCCTCAAAGGCCACGGAAGTCCAGGGAAGTTACTAGGTTACAATCTAGGCCCTGCATATATCAGAAACATACAGACCACAGAAAGGCCTGCGGCTTGGCTGAGGCCCACACAGGGCGGCTAGGACAGAGTCTTTCAGTTCTGCTTTTACTTTCTTGCCTCACTACCACCTATAGGCATGTTCTAAAAGTTCACTGCCAAGAATTGTAATGTTATTTAAAAGCAAACTTTATAGAGTAAAGGTGAACTCATGTATCCGTCCATTCCTCATCACGCAGACAGTGCCGACTGTCCGCCTGGCATCCTGCAGGTACTGGATAGGAAAGGAAGCTAACATGGGATAATACCACGCCTAGTCTAGAGGCCGGCCCTCATCAGCTGAAGATTATACCTACAAGGGCTCCCATTAGACATATGTATGGTAAGTAGCTACAGAGAAAACAGAGGCCAGGGCTGAAGAGGATTTAGAAGGGAGGGGGCAGAGTTAGGCTGAGTCACAGATGAGGGAAAAGTCGGCCAGGCATCAAAGCAACAGACGACACAGTCCGTCCAAGTGCTAACGGCTTAAAATTTCTCTTTACCAGATCCAAATTAAGGAAATTACTTAGAAATTCCATCTAATGTAAGTTTTTTTTTCATATTTTAACACCATTTAAAAGGACTTGCAGCTTACAAATGTTGTTAATTTGATACTAGCCTACGCAAAATATATTTGTTTGACAATATAAAGTTACGTAACGACTAAACTTAACCAGATTTCTATTTTTTTCCAGAGCCATCTTCTGCAAATAATAATTTTCCTTGACTTACAAAGAATGATCTATGGAAGAGAGAAATGTTTGAGAAACAATACTGTCCTTTCGCTTCTGAGTGTGAAGTGAGTAGCAGGAGGGTGGACAGAGTCAGAGGAACTCCGTCTATACAGACAAACACATACACATGGTCAGAGCCTGGCACGCTACCTGCAGAACGAGTATGTGTATATATGGTGACAAATAACAAGCACAGCACCAGCCTGGACCAGTCCCAAGTCCTAGCATTATGGTGTGTAAGGTGAAGCACACACATGATTTTGGCATCACTGCAGAATAAAATTCTGTTTTTCTGCCAGAGAAAATGTGTAATTGCACAAGAAAATTTGGGACCCTATTAAAAAAAAATGATAGAGGTGACATGCTGATGTAGAATAGGACCACTGAATGTCTTTGCTTCTGGACAATTTGACAGTAGTTTAGACTTAGGGCTAAGTGATCACCGTCAACCTCTAAGACCCCTTTGGCCTTGGGAGGAAAAATGTCTGACATACACTGGACCAGTAAACATGAACCACCTGAAATGTCTTCATCACATTGTGCAGGTTAATTGTCCCCTTTATCTTTAAGACGCACGAAGGACTGAACTAACATCTCCATCATTAGCGCGTTTTTACCAAATGCGGTGGTGTATTTTACCAAACAGGATGGCAGCTTCGTCAGCTTGACATAATTTCTTGCACAGGTGCTAGAAATACAATGCAAGCTTTGGAAGAAACGTGTTGACCGGCTCAGCTTACCAAAATAGGATGCACGTAAACATCATCGGGGTATGTGGTGTCATGCCATAAAATGCACAAAACACGGAGCTTTGAAGATGTGAGGGGAAAATCTGAGC
The DNA here is from genome assembly GCA_963575145.1 of Galago senegalensis. Taxonomy (NCBI): domain Eukaryota; kingdom Metazoa; phylum Chordata; class Mammalia; order Primates; family Galagidae; genus Galago; species Galago senegalensis. The sequence continues at coordinate 28,852 of CAUYTI010158864.1, read as the reverse complement.
TATTAAATTTTTAAACCATTTAAAGTCATTTCTATTTTAAAATCAGCATTGATATGTTCTTTAAAAAGAACCACAGGCACAGAGGAAAGAACACGGGCTTGGGACTTGAGTCGATTACCTCCTCAAGGTCGATTCCTAGCACAGCTGGGCTGCATGGACAAGTTAGTTAACATCAGGAGATGCAGTTCCTTCCAGGGAGAATGATTCTTCCTGATGAAGTGTCTAACTGGCACACTGCACAGAAAGCTCTTTCCGCAGTGCCTGGTACACAGCAAGTACTCAACAGATGTTAGCTAGTGTGATCTTTGGGTAACAGGGACAACAGTAGTTGTAGGGCCACATCTTAAAAAGATTACATGGGGCAAAATATATTTTAAAAGGATGGCACACCACCACTTCCTGAGCACTCAAAAAAGATCTCTTTTGTAACTAGGCCTTTCATACCTAAAGCCATTTAACTAAAGGCAAATCACGGACATAACGATTATTTTTGATGTATTTAAAATAGCATTCTTGTAACACACCCACATAAAGAACTCTAATCTAAAATACTTCCTTATCAGCCAAAGTGTCTCTTATTCCTGTCTTAGAAGGCTGTAGGCAAAGTTTGGCTTCAGGATCCAGAGAATTTAAAGAGAAAATAGGGACCCAAGTTTGAAACTACAAGATTCTGGAACTCACTTTTGATACAATTAGAAAAACCATATAAATACTGGTGACAGTTTAAGAATAGATCCCCTACCCCTCCCGGAGAAAAATGTGTTTTCCAAAAGGGCCAATTTCTCTTTGAAACGCTGATGTGATTTGGCAAGCTCAGGCCGCTGGAGTTAGCAGGGTTCAAGCTGCTACGGATCTTAGAATCTTACAAAAGCAGAAGAATCATAGTTGACTTCGAATATTGTAATATACAGATACCTGCTATTTCACAGAAGCAAAAGGTCATTAATCAAAGTGCAATTTCATCCAAATCTGTTAAATTTCCCACATAACTCCTCCAAGTAAGTTTCTAGACAAGCATGTTAATATTTATCTTATTTTTAAAAACACAATAAGATAAAAAGTGCTGGACAATGGAAGGAAAAATAAAAACTAAAAAACCCCAAGGACATTATATATAGCACATAGCTTCTGTACCAAAGGAAATGGAGGAGAAAGAGCAGAAAAGACAGTTTTTAGTAGTGCTCAATTCAGAGGATTACTGAGCAAATGAAATTAGAAAGTAAAATAATCTAGATACCTAAAAGAAGGGCCGTTTAAAATACAAACATCTCTTACTATTTTATCTAACTGTACATATTCACCCTTTTGGAGAGCTTCAGATTTGGGTTGCTTAAAGTAACTAATCCATTCATTGTACAGATGTTTGATATCTATATCGCCAGTATAGAGACAAGTATTTCTCAGATTTCCAAACAAAGATTTGTTACATTTCTGTTAATACAGTAGTTATTTTTGTGTTTGTTAAACAAGTAGTGTTATGTTAAGCTAAAGTTAAAACTTACTACAATGAACTTCAGCCAAACTATGGCAAAATCCTAAAAAGAAAAGGTTGTTCCTTCTATAATGTTTATCGGTATAAATTCCAGCTAGTCACTTCCTGTAGGAAAGGTTTCATATTGCTTTCATCCCAGCAAATGAATACATCAAACTAATACTGATGCTGTAGGTAAAATACATAAATATTATGATCATTCCTACCAGAGATCATATTTTCAGTGACTGCCATACATCACACGGAACAAAAGACCAGAGAATTATCCCTTTTCTGTTCTACCCGTCAGAAGGTATTTATACATACTCATTATCTTCACTGCCGCTCTTTCCGAATTTCTACAAATTCCTTCCGAAGCGAGTGGTTTATTAAACACTCTCGTGAGCGTCTATTCCAAGGTTATCAGAGCCAAACAGATGTTCAGAAGATCAAACCCCAGTATGTTAACAGATGGAAATTAAAAAAAGGATACAGTCAATTTTGTAGTTTTTCACTCCTATCTTCCAATTAGTATTTCTATCATCAGAGAATTACCCTATCATTTCTACTGAGACCAAAAGAAGACATCATTTTACATCCCCAAATGTTGTTATCTGTTAGGCCCTTTCAATCCACTCCTCGATCTCGTCTAACTCCTGAGGATTTCTGCCAACAGAATGTTAAACCATAGAATAAAATGGAAAAGAGCTTCTCATTTTTCACTCACTTTAACCCGTGGAAAGCGTCATTTTTCCCTGTCTAATTTTCTGTGTAAACTTTCACCTTTGCCCATTAGCGCTTCAGACCTTATTTTTCATTCTTTCATCCTTTCCTTCCACTGAGCAAATTGAACTAATTTTCTTTGTTCAAGAAAGAAAAATCCCGCTCAGCATCTAAACAAAAAATAAATATGTTAAGTCTGAGCTGATACTCTGGCTCTCAGTCTTGTGGGTAAGACAGCCATGAAAAAGGCTAATCACAATAAAAGGTGATGTACCTCCTCTCTCTCCTGGAAGCACAGAAAACAGAGACATTAACCCAGTGGGAAAGGGCAGGGATGTGTCAGTGAGCGCCGTGGCCTGCCTGAAAGCTGTGAGAACCAGGTCAATCTCTGCTTCCAGGTGAGTTCACCTGCCTTCATTCACAGCTGTTACTGACAAGCTATGCACTAAACACCAGCTTCACCAATAACTAATAATAGTTAACAGACAGAGATGCTATCCAGTCTAAAAAACAAACAATAGTAATATATTAGGATTCAGCTACCATATAGGTATTCATGTGCAATAAAAAACCTTTCAAAAGAGAAGTTCTAAGGCTGCCTGGAAGAACTGTTTTATGAATGAGGGAGTGCTTCAGATGAAGCCACATGGATAGACAGAACTACGATGTATGAGCGACAGGAAAAAGATATTACGAACCAAGAAGAGTAGCATGTTTGGAAAAGAAAGTATTGAGGGGAATTTGAAGCCTCAAGCACCCGTAGCTACAATAAATACTAACCAAGGTCAAACTCACAGCCAGATTAACATCAATTCCCACCTTAGAAGCCTATTAATTTCAGTTCCCACTACCCAACTTGACATTTCTAGCAGTCTACAAAAAAATTATGAGGCAAGCCAAAAACCAAGAAATGTAAAGTCCAAAGACTTCGATCAAGCATCAGAACCAGGCTCACAGGTTGCAACTGAGAGATTTTGAAATTATCGGGGAACTTACAATAACTCTAATCACCGTGCTGAGCCCTTTAAATGAAAAGCAGACAATGTGCGAGAATGGACAGTTAACGTCAACAGAGAGAAGTTCTAAGAAAAAAACAAAGGAGAGGCTAGAAATCAGAAATACTCTAACAAACACGAAGGATGCCTGTGATGGTCTCACGAGAAGACCCATACGGCCAAGGAAAGAATCAGCCAGCTTGAAGATAGGAAAACAGAGACTTGCCAAACAAACGGAAGGAGTAAAAGAAAGACAAGAGCAGAACAACTAAGGACTCTCGGACAATTTCAAACTATTTAACATTTGTGGACTTAGAATATCAGGAGAAGGAAAGACACAGAGCTGATGTGATGATGAAGGACTTTACAAAATCAATGAAATGACAGATTCAAAGACCCCAGAATACCAAGCCACATACATTCCCAAACTAAGCCTAGACGTGTTAAACTGAAACTGTGGAGAGTGAAGTCCAGAGAGGAAATCTTCAAAGAACCCAAAGGGGGAAATAACACACCCTACCTATGGGGGAACAAGTATAAGAATGATAGGGGTCTTCTCATCAGAATCCATCAAGTAAGAGAAAGTTGAGTAAAATTCAAAATGTTAGAAAAAACACAAAACGCAGCAGCCCAGAATTTTATAACTGCTGTTACTATTCTTTAAAAGTGAAGTGAAGCTATAGATTTTGTAGGCATGAAAACTGAGGGGATTTACTAGGACTAGACTTCCCTCTAAGAAACATTAAAAGACTTTCTTCAATAGAGGAAGGAAATTGGTAGGTAAATAGCTAGAAACCCCAGCTCTCCTGGGGAAGGAATAAAGGACGGTGTCTCCAGGCCCCCATCTCAGTGCCTGCTGCCCACCTGAATTCTGTCCCAAGTGATTACTCAGCACTGGGAAGGAGGAAACGTCCTACCAATCTACCAGGCCGAATTCAGCAGGTCAACTGCAAAAAGGATGTAGGGGACACTGTAACCCAGGGGCTGAGGCTCACGGGCACAGTAACGTCTGGAAAGGAACCTAAAATAGACTTATGGCGAATTATGACATCATTAGCTTAAATCTGCACTGCAGTACACCCCCGAGAAGCTTTCAGAGAGGCTGGTGGGGGTCCACATGCACAGGGAGACTCTGGCTCCACGGTGGCCTCAGAATCACCATCCAAACCATCCGAAACAGAACCACCAGCCAACCCTATGCCTTTTTGCCCTTTTTTTCATGAAAATGTCTCTGGCAAATGTCTAGCTTTATAAACCTCATTTCTCTGAAATGAAACCTATCTTTCATTTCCTCAATAAACTTTGTTTCATGCCTGCCTTACTTTGGAGTGCCTGATGATTCTTGGGACAGGTGCATCCCAAGAACCAAGGACACAGATAGCTGCCTGGATAGGACACAGGCAGCTACCTTGAGAACTGACAAAATGACATAACATAGGAACACGGCTCTACAAAGAAATGAAGAGTATTAGACACTTCCTGGGGGCGGGACACAGTTACAAGAGGGACTTTACCCAACAACCACAATCAGTGTAACCTAATTCTCTGTACCCTCAATGAATCCCAAATAATAATTAAAAAAGAGAAATGATGGGAAAAAATGGATAAAAATACCAGTTTTATTTATTTATTTTTTCTGAAATGCTCACAGCATTTCTTGAGAAGAGAACAGGCTTTGTTAGAGACCTTGACCCTACTGGAAGGCTGTTTAAAGAGGTTTAAAATTCCAAGGCAACCACTCTGAAGTTTTTTTTTAAGAGACGGAGTCTCACTCTGTTGCCTTCAATAGAATGCCGTGGTGTCACAGCTCACAGCAACCTCCAACTCCTGGGCTTAGGCGATTCCCTTGCTGCAGCGTCCTGAGTAGCTGGCACTACACGTACCTGCCACAACGCCCAGCTATTTTTTTTGTTGCAATTTGGCCGGGGATGGGTACGAACCTGCCACCCTTGTTACGTGGGGCCAGCGCCCTACTCATTGAGCCACAGGCGCTGCCCATTATAAAGTTTTTTAAAGAAATACTACTGCTACTTTAGGAGAGGGGAGAAAACGAAATCATATAAAATTCAGTTAAAACTAAAGAATAAAGTAATGGGGTACATCAAAATGGATAATATAGTAGTAAATATATGTATTAAAAAAGAAGATTTCAAATAAATTATCTGCCTTTACATGTCAAAGAACAAGGAAAAGAGAAAATTAAACCCAAATTTAGCAGAAGGAAGGAAATGATAAGAAGAGAACAGAGGCTCGGCGCCTATAGCTCAACCAGCTAAGGCGCCAGCCACATACACCTAAGGTGGCGGGTTCGAATCCCCAGCCCAGGCCCTCCAAACAACAATGACGGCTGCAACCAAAAAATGGCCGGGCGTTGTGGCGGGTGCCTGTAGTCCCAGCTACTTGGGAGGCTGAGGCAGGAGACTTGCTTAAGCCCAGGAGTTGGAGGTTGCTGTGAGCTGTGATGCCATAGCACTCTGCCCAGGGGGACAGCTCGAGGCTCTGTCTCAAAAAAAAAAAAAAAAAAAAAAGAAGAAGAGAATAGAAATAAATGAAATAAAGAATAAAAAATAGGAAAAAGAAAACCAAATTGAGTCAGTGCTTTGTTTTGTTTTTTTGAGAAAGTAAAATTGACACCCTAAGCTAGACCAAGGAAAAAACAGAAATAAAATCAGAAATGAAGGAGGAACATTAAGTACACAGCTAACAGCTCATACCACAGAAATACAAAGTATCCTAAGAGATGATTGTGAACAATTATGCACCAACAAATTAGATAGCCTGGAAAAAATGGATAAATTCCTCAATGCTAGAGCCTAGCAAGACTGAATCAAAAAATTCAAAAATCTGAATAAACTAAAAACTACAAAGGGGACTGTTCAGTAATACCCTCACCCACAAAGAGAAAACTAGGACCAGAGGGCTCCATTGAAGAATTCTATCATGTACTTAAAGAAATAATGCCAATCCTTATCAAACGTTTCTAAAACTTGAAGAGGAAGCCACACTTCCAGACTCATTATGAGACCAGCATCACCCAGATTCCAATACCAGACAAACATATTACCAAAAAATGGAAACAGACCAATATCCCTGATGAATACTGATGTAAAAAAATCCTCAACAAAATATTATTAATAGCAAACCAAATTCGACACCACATTAAAGAGATTGTACACCATGACCAAGTGGGATTTATTGCTGGAATGCAGGAATGGTTCGATGTATAAACTTCAATCAATGTAACACTCAGCACATCAACAGAAGGGCAAAAATCACATGGTTATTTCAACTGATGCAGAAAAAGAATTTGACACAGTTCAATAACCTTTCTTGAAACAAAATCAAGAAACTAGGAATAGAAGTAAATCATGTCAATATGATGAAGGCCTTATAAGTCCACAGGAACACCATACTCAATGGGGAAAATCCAAAACTTTTTCCTCTAAGACCCGGAACAAGAAAAAAATGTTCACTCTCACCACTTCTATTCAACACAGTATTGGAAGTCTAGACAATTAGGCAAGAAAAAACCATAAATAGCATGTAAATGGGAAAAGAGGTAATTAACTGTTTGCAGATGATATAATCTAATATATAGAAAAAATTGTTACAACTAACGAATCAGAAAAGGTTGTAGAATGCAAAACCAATATAGAAAATCACCTGGGTTTTTACACACTTGAGACTAAATAATCCAAAGAGAAAAGGAAATATTAATTTACAATATCAAAAAGAATGACATACTTAACCAAGTATTAACTTAACCAAGGAATAAGCCTAACCAAGAAGGCAAAATATTTACACCAAAAGCTATAAAATATTGATGAAAGAAATTCAAGAATACACAGATAAATGCAAGATAACTTGTGTTCATGGGTTGGAAAACTTAATGTAGGTTAAAATGTCTATGCTGCCAAAAGCAATTAACAGAGTAAATGCAATTCCTATCAAGTCTCAAAGGTATGGTTTTTTTGTTTGTTTTTTTGAGACACAGTGTCACTATTTCACCCTCGGTAGAGTGCAGTGGTGTCACAGAGCAACCTCAAACTCTTGGGCTTAAGCAATTCTCTTGTCTCAGCCTCCCAAGTAGCTGGGACTACAGGTACCTGCCACAATGCCTGGCTTTATTTTTGCTGTAGTTGTCATTATTGTTTAGCTGGCCTGGGCTGGGTTCAAACCCGCCAGCCTCAGTGTACGTGGCTGGCATTCTACCCACTGAGCTATGGGCACTGCCTTTTTTTTCCCCAGAAAGATAAAAAATATCCAAAGTTTCATATAGCATCTCAAAGTATTTTGAATAGCTAAAACAATTTTTAGGGGGGAAAAGCCACAAGCTCCATACTCCCTGATTTCAAAATATTTGACAAAGCTGAAGTCATCAAAACAGTGTGTTACTGGCAGAAGGACAGACATAGAGCAATGGGATAGAATAGCACACCCAGAAATAACCCCCCATGCATATGGTCAAATAACCAAGGATACAGAATGGGGAGGATAGTCTCTTCAACAAATAATTTTGGGAAAAGTGGACATCTGCATATAAAATCCTTAACACAATGTGGATTTAAGACCTAAACATTAAACCTGAAATTATAAAACTCCTGGAAGAAAAAAAAAATGGGAAAAAGTTTCACGAGTTGGATTTGGCAATGATTTCTTGGATATGACACTAAAATCACAGGCGATAAAAGCAAAAATAGACCAGTTAGATATCAATCTCAAAAAATACACAGCAAAGGAAACAAATCAACAGGGTAAAAGGACAACTAATTGAATAGGAAAAACAACAATAAAAAACCAGGTAAGCCTACCAGAAAATGAGCAAATGACTTGAATAGGCATTTCTCCCCAAAAGATAAACTTGAATAGGCAATTCTCCCAACAAGCAGATGAAAAGAGGCTCAATATCACTCATCATGAGGGAACTGCAACTCAAAAGCAAAGACTGTCTTCACAATGAAAACATCAGACAAAATTTCCCTCAAGGTTAACGTGAATAATGATAAATTATGGTGATAATAGATGCCTTTGATATGATATGATATTGGCAATTTACTTCTGCGGTCTTCCTCCAAAAAAGCCCTTAACCCAGGTCTAATCATGACAAAGCTTCAGCCAAACACCAGCTGAGGAACGTTCTATGAAATACACGAAAGGATGCCTCAAAACTGGAAAGGTCATTAAAATAAAGTGACATCTCTGAAACTGTCACAGCAAGAAAAGACACAACTGCTAATGCAATGTGGTTTCCTAAATGGGATTCTGGAAGAACTGAAGAACATTAAGATAAAACTGAAGACTTCTGAATATGGACTTCAGTTAAAATAATGAATCAACATTGGCTAATTAGTTATGATAAACATACCACACTAATGTATGATATTAATGAGAGGGAAAACCAGGTATGAAAATACAGGAACTCTCTATTAAAAATTACTTGCATTAAGACTGCATAAATGCCAAAGAATTTTAACCTTGTATAATCTGACTCAAAAATCCATAGGTCGCTCTTATAATATTCTTTTTTCCTGTGTTTGAAATAGTTTGCAACACAAATAAATTCATAAGATAAAATTTAAAGATTATGACTCAAGCTGCTAAATGCGGGGTGAGAGCCTTCCAGTTAAAGAAAAAAATTTTGAAGTTATAAATGCTTCCTCTGATGTATTATTCTGTATAGGATATAAATAACAGCATTTACCATAGATACGTCAGGAACCGGTTTCAAATACTGCCATCAGCATTTGCTACTTCTGTTTCAGAAAATGAAACCAGGTTCATCCCATAAGGGTACATGTGAATCTCTCTAAATGTAGAATATAAATGTCTTAACACAATAACTAAGAAAAAGACATGAAGGCTATGTTAACCAGTTGGATATAAGTATTTCAAATTGTATACAGAAACAGCACACTGTACCCCATGACAGTATTAATGTACACTGCTATGATTTAATAAAGAAAAAAAAAGATTTGCTATTCTGAACCAAAAAAAAAAAAAAAAGAAGAAAGAAAATGAAACCAATTAAATATGATTTGCTTCTGGTCACAAATCAATAAAGTAAATTTCCTACTTCAAATTTACAGGTGAAGTTCTGTGAGTATGAACACACACTTGTTTGGTCCTAGTAGTATTCTGAAAATTGCAAATACCTCCTTAAACACAGTATGACATTAGCAGCTGTTAGTTCAGTTAGTCCAACTCTATTGTTTCGGATTCATCTAGACAGATATTCTGGGGGTTGCTCTAGCCCCAGTAGGAATAACCAAGCTTTTTCTTTCGCAATGTTGACCTTGGTGGGATCTCCGTCCTGATAGCCTGGAACTCTCCTGTCTGTCCATCCAACTAAGAGAAAACAATGAATCTCATTCATTTTTACTTAATTTTTAGGCACGGATTCTTACTGACTGCATACTTAAAGGCAAAGAAGCGACTGGGTAGGCACCAGCTCTGGCATTCTGGCTCCAACTCAATGGTCTAACAGTCGCCCACAGAAAAACTGGCCTTTCTCACCTGTTTATTTCTGACACTTCTGCACTCTCTCTGTCCTGCTCCCTTTCAGTTTCCCATATTATAAAAGTTCTCAAAGAACATTTGGCAAAACACTCTTTTCTCAGGATGATAAGAAGTTTGACTTGAAAACCTGTTCCATGAGTATTCTAAATGGGGCTTTAAATACAGAAAGACTTTAGAGCCTTTAGTGGAAATATAGAATGTTGCTTTTCCCAAACTAATTTGACTACTGGACTTTTTAAAGTTCTGAAAGTATTAGTGTTCCATGAAAAGAGGCTCAATATCACTCATCATGAAATGGGAGTGAAATACATTTAAGGAATGTGTTTTGTTCATTTGGGAAATATACCTTTAATAGAGATTACCAGGCTCGGCACCTGGAGCTCAGTGGCTAAGGCACCAGCCACTAGCTAGCGGGTTTGAATCCAGCCCGGACCTGCCAAACAACGACAACTGTAACAAAAAATAGCCAGGTGTTGTGGGGGTACCTGTAGTCCCAGGTACTCGGGAGGCTGAGGCAAGAGAATCTCTAAGTCTAAGAGTTGGAGGTTGCTGTGAGCTGTGATACCACAGCATTCTACCCAGGCCGACATAGTGAGACTCTGTCTCAACAACAACAACAGAAAAAAAAAAAATTGCAGTGATGGTCAAATCTTGGCATCCTTAAATTTCACCATATTTGAAACTCCTCATGTTATTCTTACACAAATGCAATCCTTGCCCTGTAGTACCTCTGCTAAGTCAGCTTTGCTTGTATTTACAGTCAAAGCAAACGTGCCAAGGCACAAATGTAGTTGTTTTATGTGAAAATATAACTACAGAAAACTGTTGAAGTGGTGAGGTGTGCAGGCAGAAGAGCTCTTGTCCTCACACGTGGAAGTGGAGTGGAGATGATAAGGGTCACTTGTGGCAAATGTGTACTCCAGGTAGAAAAGAGGAAACTAGCCTCAAGAAGGCATCTTGAGCCCAAGTGATAGATTGTACCTGAACCTTTTGCTTCTGCTCAGGTAATTTCTTTGAGTTTTGCTGAGAACTTTTACAACAAGACGACCACAGGCTCCTGATCAGTAATGTGTTGCTTAAATTTCAGATTCAAGCAAAATTTGTTCTTCTAGCTACTGCTATTTCATCCCACAAGATGAGAAACAGATGTATAGATCTATAGTAGATAGATATACCTTCTACTTTCACTTTTTGGGGACAAAACGTTTTGGACTGATCGTTATGTGCATATCAAACAACTCCCTTACCTATTTCTCCATCAGACATCATAATACATGGTGCTACACAATGGTCAATGTCCACCTTAAACTGTGACATGTGGCTAATGTCAAACTAACCAAAGGTTCCTATTTCTATGTGAACCATTCTGCCCGTTGCTGTCCCGTACCTAAAGTATTGTTATTATGTGTGCTGATTACAGGACAGGATTGAGACTATAACTCATCCTATCACTTTTGACAAAGAGTCTCAATCATGTCTTAGAAATGAGTCCTGCAATTTTAAGCCTTTTAAAAGAATTACACTTTCCAGTGTGAGAAGAAATATAGTGGTAGGCAGGTAAGTGCTCAGGTGTTCTGGCGCCAACTCAATGTTCTACCATTAAACGTTTAGCAGGTCAAGGTCAAATTCACTTCACTCCGGTCTCTCCCCCTCCCCCCACAGTCTTCACAGTTGAGGAAACTATATCTATACCACATTTACATTAAAAATTCAGTTTTAAAAGGCACTGTTACTATTACTTTTGTTATTGCTCATACAAATATTGCAAATATTTAAATTCTTTTTACCCAGATATACTGAATTTCTTTTCATTTAAAAATATATACAGTCAATGCCTACTACTTCAGAACTATATCTAAGCACCGAAGATTTGTTTTCAAAGTAAGTGTTTATGCATTTTGAAGGTAGTTTTCGTGTGCAAGAGACACCATGGACGTACATTTTAAATAAAAGTCTACAGAGAGTAATTCAACAGTACAGCTTGCAGAAACAAAGAATAGTAGCATAGTGCAATAGGCTCTGGACACAGATTTAATATCTGTGAACCTGATTTACCTCATGTATAAAACAGGTATCTAGTTCATGGATTGTCAAGGAGGCAACAGAACAGGATATACAAAATACTTGTCTCATTATACGGGAGAGAGTACGAGCTCATCTCCGGAGGCACTGTGACTAAGGGGGCTACTGAAGAGGCAGGAGAAGGAGCCACCGCACACGTGATACTGAATTATTCATTATCCACGAAAACAACAGGTGAGGATTTATGTCAAGGGACATGTGAAATGAATCAGAAGTTTAGAACGTCAGGACTTGGGGGGAAAAATGAAGCTAGGCCCAGAATTAATTGTGTTTGGAATAAATGCAATTTTAGTAAAACCTAAGGAAATCATCTACAGCTCTGCAGGCCTCATGAATCCCAACTGTAATACAGGGAAACCTTATGGGCTCGCAAACACTTTCCTTGCTGGGCTGGTTTTGAACCTATTTATGAATCTGCAAAAAAATGAAGACTTCCACATTTTGGAACAGATGTGGCATCCGGTATGTGTGTGTATGGATATATATTCCCAGCCACATGTCTCAAGAAAAAAGGGAAATCTTTCATACAAGTGCTGACCTAACCACTTGGGAGCAAAGATATTTGTTTCTTAAAATGCGTGTAATCTGTACCACCACCATTCCTAAGAGTAAACAAAGGCTTAGAGCAGGATGCTGTTTTAATAAGAGCTTTCCAAATTTTAACTTGATACATTATTATTAAAAAAAAGTTTATAAAGCTAGGAAAACATAAAGCATAAACTAAAAACATGTTTCACTCACATTAAAATGTTTTTATCTTTTATTATGTGATAGGGAGTCAACACAATGTACTAGGCAGAATACCAAGGTGGGGATGGTGAAGTCAAACCAGTATCATAATATGTCAGTGGAGCTTATTTAACAAATTAAAGAACTACAAAAAGGGTTAAGGGTGGGTGGCACCTGTGGCTCAAGGAGTAGGGTACTGGCCCCATATACTGGGGGTGGTGGGTTCAAGCTCAGTCCTGGCCAAAACTGCAAAGAAAAAAAAAAGAGTTGGGGGAAAGCTTTCCAAGTGGTGGGGGATCCTATTCTGATAAAAATTAAAAAGTAAATATGATAAAAATAGCTGCCTATATTTTGATATAATGTCTTTTATCATTTGGGTAAATGTCTAGTCATGGGATTACCAGATTGAAAGGTAGGTCTACTTTTGGCTCTTTCTAACACCTCCACGTGACATTCCATAGAGGTTGTACCAGTCTGCAGTCCCATCAGCAGCGTGTAAGAGTTCCTTTCTCTCCACATCAATGTGCCAGCACTGTTGCCATGGGATTTTTTGATATGAGTTATTCTCACTAAAGTTAGGTGATATCTCCTTGTGGTTTTGATTTGCATTTCCCGGATGATTAGAGATGTTGACCGTCTTTCATGTTTTTCTTTTCTTTTTTTTTAAAAAAAAAAACAGAGTTTCATTCTTTCACCCTGTGTAGAGTACTGTGACATCACAGCTCACAGCAACCTCAAACTCTGGGACTTGTAAGCAATCCTCTTGCCTCAGCTTCCCCTATGGCTGGGACTACAGGCATGCACCACCATGGCTGGCTCGTTTTTCTATTTTTAGTAGAGAGGGGGGTCTCTCTTTTGCTCAGGCTGGACGGGAACTCCTGAGCTCAAGCAATGCACCTTCCTCGGCCTCCCAGAGTGCTAGGATTACATGTGTGAGCCACTGCACCTGGCCTTTTTCGTGTGTTTCTTGGCTATTGGATTATCTTATTTGAAAAGTTTCTATTTATATCTCTACTTTTTAATGATTTTTTTTTCCTTTTTTAAACAAAAGCAATTTCCTCCAGTCACAAAAATGGGATATACTGGCTTTATTATGAAATTCTACTAAATAAAATGCACCAAGGCCTTCTTGAGGCCAAGAAAATACCTTGTTGGTCTTTGTATCACACTACTCAATAGAGAACATGAGGTACAGTTCAGACTCAACAAACATGTGGCCACCACAATCTTATAAATGGGATGGGCTTTCTTGAGGCCTATAAGAAAATCAAGATTTAAAAGGCAAGACACTTGTTCATCTACCTGCCTCTAATAACAGGACATCCAAGTCCTGGGGGATCATGAGGTCTTAAGGTGGCTGGCTATTGTAATTGCATTAAACGGTAGCTACAGCCCCAATACAGAAACCAACCAAACAAAATAAGATGTAATCGACAACTGACCTTTGAACAAGGGGTGCTGATCCTCCACCCAGTCAAAAAGGCACACAATAAATTTTTATGTAACTCCTAATAGCCTATTCTTGAGTGTAATGCTTACTAATAACAGACTGTCAACACATTTGTACAAGGTATTCTTTACTGTATTCTTACAATAAAGCAAGCTAGAAGAATTATTTAAAGAAAATATTTAAGGCAAGTAAAAGCATTGATGGTACTGTATTTATTAATACCACATCTATTTACGAAATGAATAATCTGTCTGAAATGGTGGGCAAACACTTCAGTCCTTGATCTACGGTACCTATCAAGGAATTCAACTTTTTCTGGTGATTCCATGACTTTTCTCTGCTTCTTAGGAACACTTCCAGTATCACTTGTCGCACCTCATGTAGGTTCCCAAGGTTTTATTCAAGGTTTACAAGATTACACTAAACACGTGAAAAATACACAAGAAGCAGGAAAGATCACTTTTTATTGCAAATACCCAATTTACTAGAGAGATGAACTGTTCAAGGACAGATGATTAGCATTTAGCATTATAGTTTTTTCGTTAAGGGACATCACATATGTAGTTTATCTTATTTGCATTATTTAATTATTTTATCTATTTACTTTTATTTCAGAATGTTTCTAAAATACGTAGTAGGAATATATTTCACAAAGGAGACAAGAGACCCTTGTAGGGAAAACTATGAAATACTGAAGTAAAAAATCACAGAGGATAGAAACAGATAAAAAAATTATCGTGTTTATAGATCAGCAGAATCAATATTGTTAACAGGGCTATCGTACTGCCCAAACAATTTACAGATTCAGTGTGATCCCCGTTAAAATACTACTATCATTTCTCTCAGACCTAAAAGAAACAGTTGTATACCTTGAATGGAACCAGAAAAGACCCCAAATAGCCCATGTAACCTTACGTAGTAAGAACAAATCAGGACGCATCATTTTATCAGACTTCAAGCCTGATATAAGGCTACCATAATGAAAACAATATGGTACTGGCACAGAAAAAAAGAGACACAGACCTGTGAATCAGAACAGAGAAGCCAGAGATAAAGCCATCCTCATACTCCTGACATAGCAGACAAAAACATCCAAGAGGGACAGAGAGTCCCTATTCAATAAATGGTGCTGGGGAAACTGGATAACCACATGTAAAGGACTAAAACAGGACCAGCACCTCTCACCACTCACAAACATTAATTCACGACAGGTAAAAGACTCAAACCCAAGACATGAAACAGTAAGAATTCTAGAAGAAAGTATTTCATCACAGAGTTTTAAGCAGATATTCCCAACACTTAAGCTCACCACAACAGCAAGAGGAAGAAGCTCTAAAATTATTATAGTCGATGATATAATAGCAAATTTCACAGTTAGGATTTTGTATGACATCTCCTTATATATGTTTACATTTCTATCAACTACAAATGGCTCCCCATATAGTTTCTCAGCGTGCATAAATTTTGATAAATTTTTATTTTATAATAGACATACATACTTTATGGCAGTTGATGATAGACTAGTACCTATATACTTTATGGCAGTTGATGATAGACTAGTACATACATACTTTATGGCAGTTGATGATAGACCAGTACCTATATACTTGTATACAACAGATTCACGATAAGCCTACTTTTTCATAATTTTTCAATATTTCTAGGTAGCTCACCTGAGAGTTTTAACAAATTGTCCCAAATCTCTCCAAAAGTTTCTAACATATTTATTGGAAAACCCCCACACAGCAACTATTTTAAATTGTACACCAACTTTATGAACACCCTACATAAGTAGACCATGCAGTTCAAGCCTATGTTGTTGAATAAGCAATCTTATTTGCCTTTAAATAAAGAGCTATCCTTCCTTTTCAAACATAGAAGCACACACATTTACACATAAAGTAGTTAACATTCTTTGTGCCTGGGCCAAGGTCAAGAAAAGCTTTTCCTAGATTTTCTTCTAGCATTTTTATGATTTTAGGTGTTCCACTTATGTTTTAAATCACCTTAACTTTATTTTACATTTTATCTACATTTTTTTGTTTGTAGTATAATTTTTACATTCAGTGAGAGAAAAGGGTCCTGCTTCATTCTTAGACATGTGGCTTATCCAAATTTCCAAGTGCCCTTTATCAAACAGTGTGTGTTTTGTCAAAGATCAGGTGGTTGTAGGTATATGGTTTTATTTCTGCATTCTATATTCTTTTCTTTTCTTTTTTTTTTTAAGAGACAGAGTCTCACTTTGTCACCCTTGGTAGAGTGCTGTGGCATCACAGCTCACAGCAAACTTCAGCTCTTGGTCTTAGGTGATTCTCTTGCCTCAGCCTCCCAAGTAGCTGAGACTAGAGGTGCCCACCACAACGCCCAGCTACTACTGTCTTGTTGCAGTTTGGCTGGCACTGGGTTTGAACCAACCACCCTCCATAGATGGGGCTGGTGCCCTGCTCACTGAGTCACAGGCACCGCCCACATTCTATATTCTTAACATTGATCTACTATGTCTACTCTCACACCAGTACCATTCTTTTTTGGTTACTATATCCTTGCATTATAATTTAGAGTCAGGAAATGTGATGTTTCCAGTTCTTCTCTTTTTGCTTAGGATTGCTTTGGCTTTGAGGGCTCTTTCTTGGTTATGTAAGAATTTTAGATTTTTTTTTCTATTTTTGTGAAAAATAAGGTTGGTATTTTGATGGGAATTACAGTTAATCTAAAAATTACTTGATTCTTCTGATCCATGAGCATGGGATGTTTTTTCTTTTGTGTCATCTACAAGGGAGACTCAAAAGGGGGGAAGAATAGCAGGAGGTAATGGATAAAAACTTGCCTACTGCACACAATGTACACTGTCCAAGTGATGGGCCCACAAAAAGCCCAGAGTTCATTATTAACATCTAATATAGACATGTAACAGAACTCAACTTATATACCCCCAAATCCTATTGAAACAAAAATTACTATGGTGATAACTGCATTAGCTGTAGAAGGCAAATCAAAGTTTACAAAAAGGCAACTTCATATAAATGCTTAACTGCGTATTATACTAAGATTCCTTCTATATCTCTTCCACTATTTCAGTGGCATGATATAGCCATTATGCGTCCCCTTTTCAGGGAATACATTTTGCAACTTGAGTAAGACATATCCATAATAATCATTCAGTCCAAGTCACAGGACAAATTACCTTCTGTTCTCTTCTCCAATCTAAACATGGCGTTATAGTGATTATAAGGAAACAAAACAATCCAAATATTGGTCAACATGTAACATGGAAACAACCTTGCTCTGGAGAGTGTCAAATAGAAAAAAGATCTTAACTCTATATAATAACAGTAATAATAATTATGAAAGACCTTGGAAACATGCAGCCTTGCACTTCCAGATAAACTATGCAGACATCATATTGGCCCAGAATATGGGGCTTTTCTGTAGGATCTCAAGTACTTTCACAACTGTAGTTTTATGTGGCCCAATTAACTTTGGCTAGACACAGAAGTCTGGCTCCGAGATTTCATGCAGTAGCCAAAATAAAGGTTTTCTGTATCAAGAAATATTGCAGAGTCTAGTATATCCTGCCTTCTCTCCTACTAACCTGAATCTGGAAAATAACCTTACAGCCAAGTAACTTTTACTATAATTTAAGTCAATATTAATTTTACTAGCTCACAAAAACTGAAAAATATTTGGCTCAAATAAATGTAACAGGACAAAAAGACAAAAAAAAATCTAAGTAAGTAAGTGCACACAACTAGAGAACACACATGGTTTTAGAAATAACTATAAAATCATCTAATGGACCACATTAATGGAAATGTTATTCCTTCCCTTCTCTCTTAAGGCTTGCCCAATTTTAAATTCATGGCATTTGCTCTAGGTAACAAAAGTTGAAACAAGGAATAAATCACAACTTTAGGCAGAGCAATCAAACTCATCTCATGTCTAGTATTTTAACTGGACATGACATTGGTATGAAAGTTCCTTGGGTCCAACTATATTTAAATATGGAGCCTTCAGTAACTCCAATGCAGCACTATTCTCCTGGGGAGAGTATGGAATATTTTTATTAAAGGTAGAATGTAGGAACTAAAAATGCCAATAGCCTAAACTGACATAGTATGTTCGTGACCTATCATGCCTAATATAACAAATCTGTTCCAACTAGACTAGTGTTTAAAGGTAGATAATATCTAGAAATAAGTTATAAAGAGAAGAGGGGAAAAATGTCTTTTCTAGTCTTCAATCAAGTATTCCAAGGCGGGGAAAACTCAAAATTAGTATAGAAAGAAAATTAATGACAGTTAATTTTGAGGTTACATTCAATCCTACTACCTACTATTTGATAGCTAAGTAATGTGTGGGTATGTTCCTTAAATCTTTGAAGCTCAGTTTCTTCATTTATAAGAAGGAGATAATAGTCTCTAAGGGTTATTATCAAACTTCTATGATGTAACATATGCCAGATACAGAAACTTAAGAGATGCAGAGCCTTTTGTGCCCACCTCCCCTTCTAGGATTTTGGAAGATGACTCAGTGTCCATCTATATATATAGTCAGGCACTCAACTTTTCACACTGATCATTGAGGATTAAAGCAATATCCAGCATGGAGTAATATGTCTCAATAAGTGTGTTGATTAAATAAAGGGGTTAATATGGGAATGAGTATCAGAGTAGCAGGATAAAAATCTTAAGAAGTCATGAATCCAGTCCTTTACTAACTGTAACCTGTACAAGGGTAGAGAGATAATAGTGCAGTGAATTTAATGTACTAAAGAAATAAGTGAAGACGTGCTCCCTGCCCCCTGTCTAGTGTCAAAAGACAGACATGAATCTATGCCTGTCCTTCACTGTGGAAATGCTTGTGATGGACATTCTGAGACCAGCGCTAAGGAAGTACAGAGAGAGAAAAAAATAACTGTGGGACAGAGTCGGGCAAGACTTCACAGGGGAAATAAAATTTGAACAGGCAAAGAGCGAGAAGGACACTTCTGGCAGCAGAATTAAAAAGATTTGATCTATAGTCTCTACCATTCTAGGAAACCCTAAATCCTTTTGAACTTTTGGAAATACTGTCAATATTATTATCCAAGTTCTTAGAGAAAAACTTGTAAAGAAAAAAATATACTGAGTGAACCATTCCACTGACTGTGATAAAAAATAATGTTTTTCTTTTAATTTGTCTCACAAAAACATAATTCTTACATGACCATCCTCCTCTGCAGTCTGAGTCTCACACAATTCCATGTTATTTTTACAGATTTTGCCTTTGGTCAGTTTTGATGAAAGGGAAAAACCACCACTGCGTTTCTACTCCTCTTCTCTTGGGACCAGCAGCCAGTTCAATTTTATCACGTATTTTAAGTATTCAGAAGTCAAAATGTGTGGCGTTTTCCACCTTTCCAATTCTGTAATAAGTCCATGGCCTATTAGCAGGCCAAGAAACCCAAAATTAGACAAAGACAATCCATAGGGATCAAAATTTGCCAGATCTTGTAATTTAGAAAGAAACTGTTGGAGAGGGTTGTGGGGCTTGGCATGAGTGTTTGAGCCACGCCATCGTAGGGTTTGTATTTCAACTAATCAGCAAGTCGGAAACTATAAAAATCTTGGGTAGGGGGGAGAATTAAAATTTTGGATTGTAGTCTGGGAGTATTTCCTTCCCTTCCATATGGTTCAGTAAATTAAAACTTTTAAATTCTTTTAAAGCCTTCTGAAAAGAATAAAGCAGTCTTTAAAAATCATATTTTTGGTACAAGGAACTTAAAAATATTCAGGCTCGAAAATTTGAAAAAGACCACATGGCCTCTAAATCCATTGTCATGGTCTCAGCATATTCAGAATCATATATGTTCAAAGCTTATGTTTTTCTTTCCTCTTCTAACTTTTTTTTTTTTGGGGGGGGGAAGAAGGTAAATCAGGAATCGGAAACTTTGACACATATTTTTTGAAGATGGGTTTTATCAATATTATTCAAGTGGAAACAATTTAAAATGTTTTTACACAATTTAAAATGTTACCACTTGAATTCTGTAAGAACTCTTAGACAGCCATTGGGGCAAGAGGTATATGAACTCTCAATTTGTGTGGAGTTGTGCAAATCTTAGTTCTATCAGGACAGAAATTGGAAACTTTTTCCCCATGTCATTGAACTACACTAGAATTAGTAGGCACTGAATCAAGTTCCCAAAGCATAGATGAGCTTTCTAGATGGGACAGATCCATTCTTCTGTATCTGGTTTGGGAGACAATTACTCATAGGGAATCTTTAAACTCAGGTATTCAAAAATCTTTTCTGTACAGCGATCTAGTTTCTCTAGTTCTGAATTCAGCAATTTCTAGCAAGGTTAAAGTAACTGTTTAATTCTGATCTCGAGGAAGGATGTGCTGGGGAGAGGGCACCATCCTATGTTGGTGGCATTAAGGATCTGAATGCTCCGTGGGAAGGACCTTCAATCAGCCCTCTGCAGTCTCCTCTTCATCCCACCCTCAACTGGGAAGGCTGTTCCCAAGTCCAGAAGCTCTCTTATTTACTTGCTCTACCACTGTGAATCCCTTTCTCCTATCCTGGAGGTGGGCACCTGGTTGCTGGCATCAGCACGGGTGAGCATTTAGTGCTCCATTCCTTGGTTTCAAATGATTACCTCTTTTGTGCCCCTTAACTCCCAGTGTTTGTATGCCAGCAGCTCCAAGCCTCTGCGTCTTGAGTTTCTTCAGGCTTAGTTGCAATAAGCCAGACTTCTGTTCATTGTCATCCCATTCCAAAGCCCCTCCAGACTGTCATGTCCTTGCTCTGACAAACTTTAACCCTCACAACTGCTGACTTTTAAAGTTCAGTTGAAATATCTTACCCACAGGTCTCCCCTCCTATTTTGATTATTCCTGTGTTTTCTTTCTCAATATTTTATTCATGAACAGCTTTCTGATTTACCCACACGATCACCTACCTCACTCTATCAATCCTTCTAGAGCTGTGCTCTTTTGCAGAATATCTTCAGTAATTTCTTTAGCAAGAAATTGCTTTGTGGTGGCCTAATTTTTATTTCATTCCTTGGGCTAGGCATTTCCTAATCATGTAGGTCAATGCAAAGCCCCAAGTTCGGTAAAGGGAGTACGGCAACAACAAATCCCCAGAAGAGACTTCATCGTCTACTCAGGTCACCTTCCAAAACAGGTAGAACTCATGCTGCCTCCTTACACCAGCAGGAAAACTTATCCTGTGTTATCTTCTCACTGAGGGTATGAACTTCCTCTGCTTTATTTAGCCATCTAATTCCTGGCTTTGCATTGGCCCAAAGCTTTGTCTCCTATTCCAGAAAGAAAGAAAACAAACACAAACCCCCTTCCCGCTGGATTCCCTAACATAAACGAGCTGCAGGATCAGCCTACTACAGACTGCTCTGATATACAATTACCACCTTCACTTCAGGCTCCTGGCAAAATCCCTTAAATACTTGAGTTTGCCTAAGCTTTAAATGCGTATCTAATATTTATTTGCTTTTTATTAATATTGAAGAAATACCAGGGCGTGTAACTAAACTAATGTAGATATTATATTTGCACTAAGATTAAAACCTAATTCTGGCACTTATCAGTTATGGAAGCTCAGAAAAGTTACTTAAATTTTTAAACCATTCCCTGTTGTGTAAAATAAAGACATTAACATTATTTCAAATTAATAATCAATTTTGTCATTTATAATGAGAGAATATTAGCAATTTCTTATGCTTCGAACTAACCCCGCTTTCTCGTAACTGTGGCTTCCAAGAGTACGTATCACATAGCGGGCAGTCAATTGACAGCTCTGCTTCCCTTAGAGAAGGATTTCAACCCGAGGGAATTCTAGCAGATGCAAAGATTTATAGGAGGCCAGCTATTCGAAAGAATCAGATTTAATCTGAATTATAGTTCACTTGGGGCTACCCTTGGATTATAGAACAAAATATTTGTGCAAACACTGATATTACGAAGAATCTATTGTGTAATCACATATTTGGGGTTTTCCATTTGTCCATCCAGGCTCACAGTCCCTGCATAAGGCCATCCGCTTACGGGCTTGACACTACAATGGTGATGTAACACAATGATGTAACTTGCCTAAGCCAATTCCCACACACAAAGTAATACATGTTTCTATATTTTGGGGGCAGAGTTCTATCTTTGTATCACCATCATTATATCCTAGCTACCTGAGTTTAACGGGCTGAAAAAGAATACTCCACACCCTATCTCAGTCTGCATGAAAAAAACAAAAAAACCCTGAATTCTGCAGGGTGAGAAGGTGGCTACTCACTGTCAGAGCCAGCAGTTTCCCGTAGGTGAGATGGGCGGGGATGTGGTCAGTCTTCGACCTCAGAGATTCCATGTACCAATGCTCAGCTTCAGGGAGCTTGCTCAATCTCATGTACGCTTCACCTGGAGAGAGGAAAGACGCTCAAGCTAAGAATACAGTGTCTGCAACAGCATTTTTATTGTATTTATATTCCAAACTGTGCCAAGTTATTTCATTAATTTTCTCCTCTGACTGCCAGAAAACTCATCACAATTTCCACTTAAAACCAGCTAAAGTCAAAAATTTAGTAAGTAGTAAAGCTATGGTTTGTAACCTAGGAACATCAGCTCCCCAAGCAAGTGTCTTCCATCATCACTTTTTCTTTTGTTAGATATGTTTATTCATTGTTCTGTATAATCATTTGTTCTTTCCTATTTGCACTCATTTATTCACTTAGAAATTGAAGTATTTATAGACTAGTAAGTAGAGAACTCTCATGTAGGAATTATATAAAAAACTGTAAGATCCTATTCCTCCAAGATCTTGCAACTTACATGAATTGAAAGCATGAAAACTATTTAGGGGCTCGGCACCCCTAGCTCAGTGGTTAGGGAGCTGGCTACATACACCAGGGCTGGTGGGTTCGAATCCAGCCCGGACCTGCTAAATGACAATGACAACTATAATGAAAAAATAGCCAGGTGTTGTGGCCGGCGCCACAGCTATGTGGCAGGCTGAGTCAAGAGACTCCTGAAGCCCAAGAGTTTGAGGTTCCTGTGAGCTGTGATGCCACGGCACTCAATCCAGGGCGACAAGTGAGACTCTGTCTCAAAACAAATAAATAAATGAATAAATATTTAGGTTTTGAAATTGAATTTTCAATTCTTCCAGAAATTATTTGCCTGCTTCGTTTGAAAGTCCAGTGACTACATGACAGTTATTAAGCCTGCCGAGTACTCTGTACAAAGCTAGTCTGAGGTCTCTATTAGTCATGACTTTCACACTTTTTAGCTACCACATTTCATTTTATTACAGCCCACCAGGAGAAAATAGTCGAAAAGCAAGCCCAAAGTGTATCAGTTGCCCGATTATCATCATTTTCTTCTCTCTCGTATGATTATTATGTGGAAGAATATTCAACTGATGGAAAAACCCATACTTGAGATAATTTGTATAATTAAGTTAAATTTGTAGTTTACTAAGTACTGCAAACGCAGATACTCCTTGGTTTCTGAGACTAAGTGACAGACTGGTAACTTCATTATATTCCAGACAGGCCTTGAGAGCTTAATTAATCATAATTATGATAGTTTTCTTCAGAAGCATAATCAGAGGCTTTTCCTACATATATCACCCCCATTGGATGTACATTTTGGCTTCAACCATTTTTGTTTTAATATTTAGTTTGTATTAACACAGTACTCTCACGACAAATACGTTTGATGAATTTAATTGGCTTGAATCTCCCGAGCTTTGGAATGCCCTTTGCTTGGCTGGTTAGTAAAAAAATATTACTGACAAACAAGTAATAAGCACACAAATGTATGTCTCTAACTTAAACATCTCTCTCTCGCTATGATTAGTCTTTAAACTATCATAAAAATTGTAAGTGAAAAATATTTGATTTCTTTTTCCTCAAAGTTTAAAATGTGTTTAACAAGTTGGTTAGATTAAATCAATGTTTAGTGGAAATACTTAAGCAAAGACCAAATTGTGGCATGGAATACACAGAAATGTTTCTAGTTGTTAAAATGACAGATTAGGAATATATATATTTTTAATTTCCATAAATTTCCTGTGATAACTATTGGGGTTTTAATACTTCTATAAAAACTAGCACACTGTCAAATGGATGTTGTAGACGTGCTGAACAGTATTTTCCAGAAAGCAGAGAGTAGTTTTTCCTAGGACACGTGAACCACTCTTCATGTTAAAATAAAACTAGATATGATCTACACAACAGAAAAGATGCACAAGTCCTAATGTACCAAAAATTTTCAAGCAATTAATGATAAATTATATCCAAATATTTATCTTTAAAATGGTTTACACAGCCAGGTAGAAAATGGTCTTGAGTCTTGGTTCCCCAGGGAGGAATCAACCTGAAATTCCATGTTTTTTTTTTGTTTTTTTTTTTAAATATAGAATCTTGATACTCTGTTACCCTAAGCTGAGTACATGGCATCATAGCTCACAACAACCTCAAGCTCTCTGGCTGTAATAATCCTCTCGCCTTAGCCTTCTGAGTAGCTGGGACTACGAGTGTGCCCCATAACCCCATCACACCTGGGTAGTTTTTTTTTTCCTAATTTTAGTACAGATGGGAGTCTCTCACTTGCTCAGAGTAGTCTCAAACTCCTGAGCTCAAGCAATCCACCTGCATTGGCCATCCAGAGTGCTAGGATGACCAGCATGAGCCATTGCTCCTGGCCTACTTTGGCTTTTCTAGTGCTCAAAGTTTTTTTTTTTTTTTTTTTTTTTTTGAGACGGAGCCTCAAGCTATCCCCCTGGGTAGAGTGCCATGGCTTCACAGCTCAGAGCAACCTCCAACTCCTGGGCTCAAGCGAGTCTCCTGCCTCCGCCTCCCAAGTAGCTGGGACTATAGGTGCCCGCCACAATGCCTGGCCATTTTTTGGTTGCAGCCATCATTGTTATTGGGTGGGCCCGGGCTGGGGATTCGAACCCGCCACCTTAGGTGTATGTGGCTGGCGCGTTAGCTGCTTGAGCCACAGGCACCGAGCCTGCTCAAAGTTTTTGAAAGCCGTACAACCTTTGCTTTTAATATAGCTTCTACTTTTCATTCATAAAAATTTAATATTTAGAATAACACTATGTCTTTAGTACAGAAAAAAGTATTAGAGAACCCTTATTCCAGAGTGTTTCTGAGATTTAAATCTTTGTAAGATTGAAGTTGTTAAAGTGTAAAAATCATTTCAGAGAGCGCATTAGCTTTTCTCCATGTCAGAAATCTCTTATTAAAATCTATCTTAAACATTACATTGCTAAAGAATTAGTGGCTGGACCATTTTTTTCAGTTAGAACTCATAAACAACTTGTTAATGTGTAAAGCTTGTGAAACAGGAAATATTAAAGGGCTGTACATAACATAATATTGCATCTCAGCAAGTATATGAAAACAGATAAATAACTAGCCTCCTTAGCCACTACTCATTACAACTCAGAAAAACTTCATGTAACCATCCATTGATATGGATAACAACAATCATTAACTGAGTGTTTATAGTAAGTTTGGGTCACGAGCTGTGGGGAGCAAATGTCTGGCTTCTATTCCCCACTCCTCTTGTCCCATACCTTCAGGCATATAGAATTTCTTCTTAGCCTCCTTAGAACATGTTACCTCACTTAACCACCATTTGTAATAGGCTTGCAAGATGAATTTTGTTTTAATTTTCTATGGTAGTTCTTTTCTAAATGTATCTTGTGGCTCATTAAAGCATGTTACTAGTTGGCTTGGGCTACAAAAACAACTGGGAACCAGACAGGCTCAGTACCACACTAAAATATCCTAAGCATATGATAAAGTAGCAAAGCTGCGATGTAAACCCAGGACCACCTGCTCTCAGCACGATGCCTTAACCATCTGGTAGAGAATCATCCTAAACTTGCCAACTCTGCAGCTCAGGTGAGAATGACACAACCCCCCACCTCCCACCTCCATAGGACATTGTTTTCCAGCTTGTGCTACATTGGCCAGCAGGCTGATTTCATTTTAGCTGCATCTTATCTATTCAATCAAAAGAGTAAGGAAGAGCAATGGTCATCTGTGGCTGACCTTGAGGAACGCTTCACAGGTGCACATAATTCAGTTCTTAAGAGGGAAACATGAGACACAGAAGATGCTCCTTAGTGCTAAGGTTAAACAGAACACAAAAAGGGTCTATAAAACCAAGAGGCAAAACCTAAAACGCATGAACATGATCATGGATAAATCCAAGTAAGTTAAAAGGACGACTCAAAGATTTAAGAAACAATACAAGAACAAACACTTGGTAGCTCCTCGGCCCTGGCAAGGTCACAGCTTTACATTTCGCATTTCTAATCCACAGGAGGGACCATAACGCCCATTTTATGGACGGTGAGGAAGGCTCAGGAATGACAGGCGACTTGCACGTGGATAGTTAATATTCCTATTATGAAAGGACTGAAGGGCGCAAAGGTTTGTTTTTTCCATTGCATCAAGCTATCTGCCAAATAAAGTTTATTGAATACCTACTAACATCTTAAATACGTTATCTTTATACCTTTGCACTATCCCCACACTGCAAATAACGTCAATCTCATTGTACAAATGAAGTAACTGCAGCTCACTGGGCATAACTGACTGACTCAAGGTCAAAAACAAGCAAATATCCAACGGATTCACATTACAGTTTTCTTGGCCTCTTTGCCCTGCACTATTTTACCCAAATAATATCAAAAGTAATCACAGAGGAGATAAAACAACTGCGTCTATAGATTTAGTTCTAGAAGAGAATGGTACATATGCAATCCTTTAAGCTTGATTAAAATGCTAAAATCATAAAAAATTCCATAAAGGAAATGGCCACAGGAAAAGAAAGCTCAGTCAATTCAATAAGGAAGGGAATGAAGATACTTGGTCAGGGATAGGGTGGGGGGAGGAGGGGGGAGTGATCTTCTCTGGCACTATAATTTTTCTTAACTTACAATAATAGAAAAAATGTCTATGATGCCCAGGAGGAAAGAAATAATGACGACAATTTTTCCTTCTCATCCTGAAAAAAAATGACATAATAGAAGCACTTTCATAAGAATGAGAAGATTTGCTGTGCGATGATGTAGCCATCAAGTTCATCACCCAGATTTATTTCCGACTCACTCACAGACAAAAGGGATTTGGATGTCGCTAGGCTGGTTGCAGGCAGACATAAACCAGTTTCAGATGTAGAACAAATAATGTCACTCTTCCTCGCCAAGAAGCCCCAGGTCTAAATAACCAAGGCAAAGGCTAACTGCTTAAGGAAAGAACGCTGGGTTATTGATGATGTAGGAGCCGACATCTCACTGATTCTCATGTTTCAAATTACTCAGCTCCTGCTTGCAGATAAAGCATAGAGCCTGCAGTGGGAAGTCCTAAGCCTCAGGGGAGATCCCCTACTTTAAAAATATAATCTTTTGTGACCACCCTTTCCAAAAGTGAACATCCCCTCCTCCATTCCTCATTATTAAATGTTTAAAAAAATTTTTTTGATCATGTATCTCCCTCCTCCACTCTTAATTATTAAACATCTTCTTTTCAAAGAAAATTTTTGAACGTGTATCTTGCATTTCAACTCAGGTCAACCCACAACGCACAGGATGGAAAACTTAAGATTAATAAGATGTCATTCGTGGCTACTTACAAAAAAGTTCATCACTGTTTTCCCAAGTTCACTCTTAGGTGCATGTGAAAATCTTTTTTAAATTTTGATACTTATGAACTTGATTTAAACTATGTTACAAATGCGGCTTCATAGACATGGCTTAGAAAGAAGAAAAACTTAAGTAGCCATGAGCAAAACTATGGCACAGATCCAGCGATCCCCAGGTGACTGAGAGGTAGACGGTAACACATTGATTCACGTACCTAGCAATAGTTTAAATACAGAAGTTTCAAAAGTTCGTTCACTTAAACACTGCCAGACAATGGGAGAGAAAAATCTGTTTTTATAAGAGGCCCCACACAATTTATAGCACATTTTCTAGCACCTAAGGAATAAAAAAACTTACTAAACAGCCCTACGTGCTTTTTAGCAGGCTTCCTGCTACTAATACAATGAAAGCATCATTGCCAATATTGATCGTTTTAGGATGCTTTGCCAAGAGGGCAGGCATTCTATCCCAATGTACCCAATTTCTAGCTTCTCCAAGTTTGAGGACTCGCTGGTGGTTAACGCACTCATTCTATTTTTAAGGAATGCTTATTTTCCACTAAGGCACCAGGTTTATTTTGGCAGTAGTTATGTTGACTTTCTAAATGTTTTGGTTATTTTTCTTTAAATGAGCACTGCTTCAGTCATCGTCAAGCTCGCTATGTGGGGAAACTGCAGCCTTCTGACTTCAAGATTGTTCTTTTCTTAAGCACCAGAGGAGGCAAGAAAAGCTTCATCTTTCTCTGTTGCACACTTGTTAATAAAAGATTTGCTCTGTGTATTTGTAGTCGGTCAAAAGGCTAAACGTAAGGACCAGGAAGGTCACAGGTTTCCTTAAGGTGACCTACCCCTCTGGTCTTCATTATTCCTTTTATTTTAATATTTATATATTTGTTTTCTAATTGCTAACATTATACCTGCTTATAAGGGTATAGATCATAATTTTATAAAATTGAAAGGATTTTATCACCCACAGATAGCCACTGGCAAATTTCGATGTTTTTACAGAATTTTGCATATTAAAAAATATTAATTGTACGCCAATATATTTTCCTAGTTTTGAGTGTTTACATTCTCTGTAGCATTCTTATTTTTTTTTTTTTTTTTTTTTTTTGAGACAGAGCCTCAAGCCGTCCCCCTGGGTAGAGTGCCGTGGCATTACAGCTCACAGCAACCTCCAACTCCTGGGCTCAAGCGAGTCTCTTGCCTCCGCCTCCCAAGTAGCTGG